>JAPPVO010004691.1:0-16994 GCA_030407325.1 Camellia japonica
GTGTGGAAATGAAGAGAACCACGAAGTTGAGACCCTTTTGAAGAAGATAAGGAGTTGAAGGACAGATGTCAACATTCTGCTGGTGCTGACAGTTCAGTGCCGACCGGCCAACTTTAGTGCCGACCGGCCATCTGTTTTGGCCGATGGATCACCCTTTCGGCCGACGGCCTTTACACATAGCCGGTGGACTTTCTGCTGGCCGGTGGTGCTCACCCTTGCCTCTCTGCTGTTATGCTAGGAATTTGGGAAGTCCCACCACTTTCGATGCCCTCCAGTGATCAATTCTTACGAGGGCGCGCCCATTTGCTTATCGAGTTGTTGCATATTTGCTTATCGAGTTGTATTTCACTCTCTTTGAGTCTTTGTAATGTTTGTCAAGGTGTACTGCATTTGGCTAGTTTGCTGAGTCACCCTGTTTTGCTTATCGAGTTGTAATTGGTTTACTACCTGATTATTACGATGCGATGCTTTGGTTTTCAAAACACGGTTTCAATTTCAGTCACATTGTTGTGTGATGCCTTGCGATGCGATGCATAGAACGTGCAAATATAGCACTTTTTGAACAAACAGTTGTTTCATTTCCATCATATGTTTTGCAAAAAACACGCGCTTTTGAGAAATAAAACCTGCCTAAGGCAGTGCAATGTGCTTAAACTCCTAGTAAAAAGGGAAGTAAAGTAGAAGAATAGCAGGGTAGCAGAGTGCTGGGTTTGACACCGATAACCTCCCCCTCTCGGTCATCGTACCTTTTGCGCCCTTGTTCGGGTCAATCATGGGGTTTGGCACCTTCATTAGTCAAGACAATACAAGAAAATGCACTATCAGAATGCAAGTGGAGCTTCGAATTGACCTCGTACCACAACTCTCGTGAGCAATGCTCAGAACATGCGAAGGACGTCCCTTCCCGTATCCTTTTATATCTTGTGAACTCTCTAAATCATTTCAATTACACGGAGTTGCAGTACGTTGCATTCCAGCATCATGTCTACCATGATCAGTTTCAAGTTCCTATATACACATTGCATTGTATGCGTGCACTGCTTTACTGATATGTGTTCAAGTTCTCTTTATATACACATTGCATGGTATGCGTGCCTTGCTTTACTGATATGTGTTCAAGTTCCTATATACACATTGCATTGTATGCGTGCACTGCTTTACTGATATGTGTTCAAGTTCTCTTTATATACACATTGCATGGTATGCGTGCCTTGCTTTACTGATATGTGTTCAAGTTCCTATATACACATTGCATTGTATGCGTGCACTGCTTTACTGATATGTGTTCAAGTTCTCTTTATATACACATTGCATTGTATGCGTGCATTGCTTTACTCACATGTGTTCAAGTTCCCCTATATACACATTGCATTGTATGCGTGCATTGCTTTACTCACATGTGTTCAAGTTCCCCTATATACACATTGCATTGTATGCGTGCATTGCTTTACTGATATGTGTTCAAGTTCCTATATACACATTGCATTGTATGCGTGCATTGCTTTACTCACATGTGTTCAAGTTTTCTTTCCATACACATTGCGTGCATGTGTGCATGGCTTTACTCATATGTGTTCAATCCCACTATCTTGCTATACATATTGCATACATTGCCACGCACTTTCGATCGCATTATCACGCATGTTGCTAACAGTATCATACCTGTTAAGTTTGCTTTCTTTGCAGGCACGATATTGTATGTACGGCTCATTTGAGGCCGGTGAAACCGGGAGAGCCGCACAGGTATTGTATTCTCCGAGTGAGACGTATTGAGAATTGCATAATTCTCTTACATCCTTTCTACATTGTAGTATAGATTGTTGTATGCTAGCTTATAACTGTCGCATGTGTGCTTCATTACAGCTTTCTTTGCATGATCATAAGTTATGCTCGGCCTTTTGCATCGTCAGTTGCATCTTGCCCCCGCCTACGGGCGCATACCTTATCTGCGGCTTGTATGCCTGTGCCTGAACTACGCTGTTTGATTCCTAAGGGATACGTAGGCAGCTTGCGAGTTCAACCATTTGCGCTTTGTATGTTTGTCCAAGTCTTCGGCCTTGTCAAAAATGGGTCGTCTCTGGGCTTTGACATTCACTCCCGTCATTGTTATGACTTTCGAGTTCTGTCAAAGAGGGGCAACTGTAGACACCCCATTTTTGACCGTCCTCAAGACCTGGACGTCACCGCTTGAACACTCGGTGATTATCCATGTTCGTGTTCGTTTGGAGTTCCCGGAGTTCTCGGCTGCGCGCGCCTTGCCTCAGACCTCCGAACTCGACCGTTTTGTGTTTGGTTTTGCACCAAACACTTGTGTTTTGCCTTGGAAGGGCAGGGAATGCTTTGTGAGGCATCCCCACACACCACCGGCAGTGGCTAGAGGCCACCGGCTGGTTGGTGTTGCCACCGGCACTATATTGTGCCGGTCGGCACTCTTTTGTGCCGGTCGGCAGTCAATTTTGGCAAATGACCATTTTGCCCTGCCGACTACTGTACAGCTGCTTTATCAGATATTTTCTTACAGCTGTATAGCTTTTTGCTCCCCTCCATACACGTGTATGGAGGGATGAGCCTTTGGTTTGCTTAGCTTGTAAGCTTTGCTTGCCTATAAGAGAGAGGCTTCTTCTCTTGGCTCAAGGTTAGAATTTTGGAGGGCAAAACCAGAGCTTATACATATATATCTCTGTGATATATCCATATATACATATATCTCCATCTCTCTCCTCTTGTGTGTGTGTTTTTGGACCAAAAAGTGTGGTTTTACCTTGCTTTTGCACCATTACACACACTACTACACCTTAGCTCGAGATTGGGAAGCTTGGAGGGTTGTTTTGTGTGATCTTGGCTGGTTTTGATCACTAAAAGAGGGCTGGACCTTTTGTTCTTCAAAGGATCTTCAAGGGTAAGAACATCACTTTAGATTCCCCATTTTTGCAACAACATTCTACCCTCCTTGCTTTTTGTTTTGAGCTTTGTGTTTAACTAAAAAAACTCTTATTTTTACTTGTTCTTGAACCTTCATTAAGGTCATTTTGTGGTTTGAGCAAAGCCTCACCCTTTTAGGCTTTATTTGGCCATTTTGGTGTCTTTTTAGTAAGGCATTGTTCACTTGGTGTTTTTGGCCCTTCTCACCACTGAAAACCAGTGGGTTTTCAGTGGTGAGGAAGATGGTTTCAAGTCACATATAGGGGAGGGACACCCTCTCCCCCTTGTCCCTTGTTTGCCTTTGTTTTTGACCTAAAAGTAGCATGTGTGCATGGCTTGGTTTTAGCTTCATTTCAGAGTTTTTTTGAGTGTTTTGGAGCATGTTTAATCTCTGTTGGTCGGTTTTAGGGTCCTTAACGTACCTCTTATGTTTGCTTTGAAATGCTCTCTTATGCCTAGGAGTATGCCATGCTTTGAGGCCACGTTCTTTGCATGTTTTAGCTTGGTTCCATGAGGGTATTAGCATCATACTACCATGTATAAGGGCTGTGAGCCACTGATTTTGCCATGCATAGTGTGCTTGACATGGTCGTTTTGTATTTTAAGCTTGTAAGCCTCATGCATTTTGGCCCCCTAGTATGTTCTACATTGATCACCCCCATGATTTGGCATCATTTGTGACCTTATTTCAGTCCATAAATCATGTTTGTATGTATGCATATGTAGCCTATTTCATGCTTTAAGGGTGTGCTCTTGTATGTCTAGGAATTGGCATTGTGTATGCTTGCATACTTGGTGCATTTTGGGGCTGCCATGTGAGGGGATTTGGTGTCATTTTGCATGCTAATGCTCTGTTTTTGGTGGCCTAATTCATGTCATGAGTGGCCTCGGTAATGATGGAAAGATACTCTCTTTGATGCCTTAAGTTTGGGCTCATTAATTTGCATAATTTGTATAGCATTTTGGTCACCATTTTGGGCATGTTTTGCCACTGTTTTGGGGAGGCTTGAGGGCTGCCCCATTGTAGCTAAGTCCCTCATTGCATGTTTGTTATATGCTTGTTGCATGTTTGCCCCATTAGATGTTATAGCATGGTGGTCTTGTGCTTGATTGGTCCATATTGGCATGATGATAGCATCTTGTACACTCTAGCATTTTGCATGACTAATGTGTTAGTGGTGTGATACTTAGTGTGCTAGCATCCTAATTTCCATAATGCATGTTTGCATGTTTGCATATTTGCATGAGTTGCATTTCATTACTCGGTTTGGGGTGTCAAACCAAGTGTGGGAAATGAGGGGTGTTTGTACTCCAAGTGACGAAACACACCTCAATTCCCATGTCACTAAGGCCCTTGATATTGGCATGATAGGGACTTAGTTATCATTGTTGTGTTGCATGCATTTTTTACATCAAAGTGCAACCTTGGTTCTTTAGGCTACCATGCACCAAGGTGCACCATTGATGGCCCTAGAACCAAGAGCCATGCTTCCTTGAGTTCCATTCATGATAGGAAGCATTGGCCATGCATAAATATGCCCAAAAATCCAATACCATGCACTGCTGCCTGCTGTTGCTGTCAAACTGTCCCTTGCAGGAATTTATAGCCGACCGGCAGCAAAGAGTGCCAACCGGCACTGCTTTTCTGGCCGATAGCTTATTTTGCAGCCGGTGGTCACCACAAGCAGCCGGTGGAAATTTCCTTCAGCCGATGGCACTTAGCAGCATGCAAGGAAGGTGTTCTGGGACTTTGGTAATTTTTGGAAAGGCAGGGCAGTAGAAACAGAGGCAGCAGTGGTGCGGTGTGGGGCTTTCCGGGCAAGTCGGATCGAGCATGCATCATTCGCGCATCCTGAGGCAGGGCTGAGGCCCCATTTCTTTTATTTGTTTGATTTAATTTTAATAATTAGAATTTTGTAATAATTTATTCATTTATTCTTTTGGACTGTATTATTATTCGATCCCTAAGAGTGAGGGCGTGCTTGTAATAAGTGTGTGTGAGTGGGGGTATGTCTTCCAATCCCCATTTCTTTCTTCCCTTTTATTTACCTGCTTACGATGGTAGATTAGGGCATATTTGAAATTAGCATACCTTATGCAATGCATGCGTGCATCCATGCATTTGTTAACATGCACCGGGCTCGGCACATCATACAAACTGCATCGTACTTTCAATTCCAAATTGAATACGTGATAGTTGTAGCATTCCACATGCCATGTCTAAGATAGCCGAGCCTGCCTAGATTACAACTTTGCATGTGTTGCATTAGACATTTCAGTATGCTTAGGTCCATGCATGGATTTCTGATAAGCTTCTGTTTTGGCTCGGAGTACGATGTAAGTATTTTACGCTTTAGCATACCACATGCGTGTGAATGCTGCCATGACAGTATGCTTACCATGCGGCTAAGTGCTTATGTGAGATAAACTGTTTGATTGCCTGTGGATGGAGGTTGGGTTGCTTGAGTTGGAAAACTTATTGAAATCCGTGCTTTAGTCTACTTGCGAGTAGTAAATTCCAAAACGCTTTCAAAACAAACGGATATGCAATGTTTGTTTCCAAATTAGGCAATCTAGTCTATACTTGTTTGCTGTGCGCATAACATAGTAATTCTAGGCTAATAACTGGAATAAGAGCATGTAATGTTTTCAAAATCGGATATCACGGTTAGTAGAGGCCGGTCTTCGGACCGGGCGAAAGGGGGTGCTCATAGCTGACCTTCCCCGATCGTACCCAAGCTCCCGAGCCAAGACATTTGGTGATGACGGACACGTGGCCTTCGGCACCGAGTCAGGGTTTCCTAAATTCCCCCATAAAAAATATTTAGGTGGCGACTCTGTAATCTGGCAAAGCAGTCCATGTTTGGCACTACTTTTTCAAAAATCTGTTTTTCTTCAAAACGATTTGCCAGAGTTGGACTCTTTGGTTCAGATTTAGAACCGCAACACAACACAAAAACAAGGGAGTCCGAACTGTAGAGTGGAGCCCACGGGCGCGTCTACAAGCATTAACATCAAGAGCCACTACCGTCGCACGAAAGGGATCCCACAAAATCCAGATGCCCCCACTATGTCCCACCGGATCCACATGAGAGGAGGCTGTGAACCCAAGTTTATTGAAGAAGAGACCCATAGAACTAAGCTCAACTTTTGTTTCCATCAGGACAATGATAGAAGGTTTGTGAGTTTTCTCCAGTTCTTTCATAGTGCGTCTGAAGGCTTTGTTACCGGCACCTCTACAATTCCAAATAAGTAGCTTCATGGAGACAGATTTAGGGAATGACGGAAGGGGAACAAAATCAGGGGTCCCCAATATCCTCCTTACTCTGAGCTTGTCGTTGACTCACTCTGACCATGGTGTTCTTTTTGCCGTAAGTGTCCATCTCCTTCTGCTCGACTATGAGACGAGCCTCTATGATCCACCAATCGACATCTATTAGGTGAATGGCTTCTTTCTCTTGATCTAATGAAAGATAGATCATGCTTGTTTGGACTCTGTGTTGATTCTCCTTTGGAATCACCATACTCAGAAATAGAGGATATGTTGGAAGATTAACTTTTGGAAGAGAAGAAGAGTTAGGATCAGGTGGTTCTTTGGGACTAGGTAAAGATGGCTTTAAAGCCTTATCCTAAGGTTCTGCAGAAATGTTAACACTAGCTGGAAAAGCCTTAACTGGAGGGGAAGCTCTGGCTACGGCAGAGCTGTCCATCAAAGTGTTGTCAGCAGTCAAAGTCGTGAAAGGGTTATCTGTAACAACACTTTCTTCTAAGACAGGATTATCGGTAGAGGAGAGATCTTGATGCAGCAAGCTTGGGCCAATGGAACTCTCCCCTAAATGTGTAGCACGAATAAAATGAGTGGGCTTAGACATATCTTTCTTGTGGGCTTTGCCCTTGGACCCAAACTTGGACTCTCTCCCTCCCATCAAATTTTTCCGAGGGCCTCTTCTGTTAACAAGCATCCAAGGTCCATAACTCTCCCTATTGGCCTCCTTAGTGTTCTTATCAGTGCTAGCCATCCCATCTAGGGGCTTACTGGAACTGACAACCACAGTATCTTCAACGGTCAAATTCTGCTCATGTTGATTGGCCGGAGAGACACCATCGGCGGTCTTCTTCGGAGCCTCACTACAGCTCTCCTTTCTGTGGCCAACTCTACCACAAAAAAAAAAAACAGAAGGAATGAAGATGTTCATATTCTATACCATAAGTATACCTACCAATAGCAAAATGGGAAATTAGAGGTCTATTCAAATCCATTTCAACACAAACACGAGCAAATCTTCCTCTAGAAGAAGTGGCTGTATTAATATCAATTTTCAGGGGATTCCCAATAGTTTTGGCTATATGAAATAAAACTTTCTCATTATAATATTCAATAGGAAGTGTGGAAATCTTACCCACATAGCAGTTGAAACTTCTTTGGCTTGAGAGGGCTCGAAATCATGCTTCCATTTTCGAACCGTTAGATAATGATCCAAAACAATCCAAAGGTCCTCCCATGTACACTTTAGAACAATCTTCCCTCATTTGAAATTTAGGGTTGGTTTGGGATGTTATAAAAAAGTGCACTTTTTGACTTATTGGCTTATATGGGTTGGGTTTGGGTTGGGTTTGATGTGATTTAAATAAGATGATGTGACTTAAATATGATAGTGACTTTTTGACTTTTTGTATTATTTAATAGATGTCAAACTTGGCCTTAAAAAGAAAGTATCCAAGCCCTAGATCAATAGCTTCAAAATCTCCTTCGAGATCCGAAATCTTTCTAACTTTGGTAATAAGAAGTTTATAACCCACAGTCTTTCCCAGTAATTTGATAAACAAACAGTCCTTCCAAGGCCTTCTAATTTTATTCAGGAGACTCTTAGGGAGTTTAATTCTGGGAACACCAAAATCCATTCCCTCATCCATATGTTCTTCATCGTCCGAAGCTTCCTCACCAAGCTCTTCATCATCTGTTGACAGATGATCCAGATCATCGTCGAAGGCCCTTTCATAAGGACGAAGATTAGTGAGTGCTTCCTTGAAGGATCTTGGCCCACGATTATGCCCAGAATGGTTCTCCACAGAGGAGACACCCTCGTTTACCAATTGGTCCGATCGCCCCTGGTCACCAACAGGTTCGACAACCATTGAATCGCTAGCAATCGCTTCAATATCCTTGAGTTTCTTGGTGCTTCTTGAGAGATGATCTTGTTCTTCAGTGGATTTCTTGCTCAGGTTGCTGTTCACGATGTTGGGAGCGTTTTCCCCCATCTAAAAAATCTATATCACTTTATCGCAATCTATGAAGTTGTTTCATCGCAATAACTCCCCTTCTTCTGCTTCTTACTCCACCTCTTTCATGTTGAGTTTGCTACATTCTTAAATATTTGTAACAATTGTCCCTAAAAATTCTAAAACTAATACTTTTGTTGATTTTTGTAGGTGGAATTTTGGGATAAGTTTTGAAGATCTCAGTTACCTCACAAGGGCGTCATTCCTGAAGATTTTGAAGGTATTTTATTGAGTTTGATGAAACAAGCTGGGAGTTCTATTTGTGTGGAACACTTTGTATTGTTGTGTTCGAAACTTTGAGTGGTTTTTTGATTATGATTGTAATATGAAACAAGTTCAAACCATTGGTTTTGTTGAAACATATGATATTTTGCATCTTTTATTTATTTATTTATTGTCTTGGGCTGTTTAATTTTAGATATGTGAAACTTGTGGTCAATCGCTTGCTTAAAAGTATTGTCAAAAGTTAATAGTACGTTCCGTACATTGTCCAGATAATCCAGTTGCCATATAGTCGGCAGTCTTTCTTGTATAACTCTTAGGTCTAGTTCATTTGATATTGTTTTGTAACAAACACCAACACTGAAGAAAGTAGAGTGAGAGAGAGAGAGAGAGAGAGAGAGATATGTAGAGAGAGAAAGAAACTCCAAAGAATATTATTCATTATGTTGAATCTAATTACATCACTCAACTAGTTCACTTTATATACACATATGTATTGTTACGCTCTAACTAAGTTTGTTATTAGAAGTTACAAGAATTTGTTACAAGCAAATGATCTCATATAACCAGACTACAGGCTTGTAATGTTCCCTTAGCATCAATACGAATATCTGACCTGCATAGCAGCTTTAGCATGTCTTATTGCATTAGTTAGCAACTCTATTTGCACCTGTAGGGGACCTCGATACCTTAGATTTGCTGGCATCTATTGGACTATGACTTATACCAGAGGTAGCTGTAGGTTCACACTTATCAGCCCTCCTTAAGCTGAAAGGTGGGAGACCAACTAAAAGCTTGGACTGTAGAAAAAGAAATCCGGAAACAAGAAAGGATTTGGTAAAGATGTCAACCACTTGGTCGAAAGAAGCCAAATGACGAATAAGAAGTTTCTTAGCCGAGACTTTCTCAACCACAAAGTGATAATCAATTTTGATATGCTTGGTACGAGCGTGAAACATAGGGTTGGCAGCAAGAAAAGAGCAGACAAATGATCACACCAGGGATAGGAATTGAAGAATGAACAATATGCATATCTTTAAGGAGCATTTGAAGACAAGCAACTTCAACACTATCTTGGGCCATAACCCTGTATTCAGTTTCAGTAGAAACCGAGCAACAGTAGGTTGCTTTTTAGCAGCCCATGACACCAAGTTGGGATAAGATGCAAAAACCCAAGGTAGAACGTCTATCACAAGGACTACCAGCCTAGTCAGCATTGGAGAAAACATAGAGATCAAATGCACCAGATGAAAAGGTCAAACCATATTGTAAAGAACCTTTAACAAACCGTAAAAGCCTCTTAACCATAGCAAAGTGAGCTTGAGTAACACTGTGCATATATTGACAGGTTTGGTTGATAGCGAAAACCAAATCAGGACAGGTAATAGTCAAGTATTGAAGATGACCAACAAGACTTCGATAAAGAGCAGGGTTCGAGAAAAGGGCAGAAGAAGAAGAAAATGGAGAAGCTTTAGCAGAAAGAGAAGAAGAAGGGAGCTTGCAATCAGTCATGGTAGCTCACTTGAGAAAAGTAGAGGCATATTGAGCTTGAGACAAAAAGTAACTAGAAGAAGTAGAAGTGACAGAAATGCCAAGGAAGTATGAGAGATTGCCCAATTCCTTAAGGGAAAAAACTAAATGTAACTAAGAAATTAAGTGTTGCTGATGAGAAGGAGAATTCCCAATAACAAGAATATCATCCACATAAACCAAAAGATAGGTTAATAAAGAAGAGGAGGCTTGAACAAATAAAGAATTGTCACAATGACTATTGACAAACCCAAGAGAAAGCAAGAAATTAGAGAAAGTTGAAAACCATGCTCTTGGAGCTTATTTCAAACCATCGAGAGACTTGAAAATAGCCAAATATCCCTTATCTAATTTTGATAGTTTTGCCCTTTGTAGACACCCCATTTTTGACCGACCTTAAGACTCAGACGTCACCGATTGAGCGCTCGGTGATGTTGCATGTTGTGCTCGTTCAGAAGTCTTGGAGTCGCGGCCGTGCGCCCCGCCTCCGGACTTCCGAACCTTCTTCTGTGCCTTGTCTCGGTTTGCGAACCAGACTCAGTTTTCTCTGTTTTCTTTCCCGCGGGAAGGGAGTGGTCCTGTAGAGTATCTCCCGGTGGCCGTGAGCTACATTTCGTGGCCGTAGGTCATTTTGCCCGTTTCGGAGCCCGGTTCCCGGTTTTCGGGACCGTCAGGCCGTGTGCCTCGGCTCGGGACCGCCCAACCATCTCCGATTTCTCCGGTTCTTGGCTGGTACCTCTGTTTTATCATAACAGAGCACCCTGGGGCCCCCGATACCCACTTCGTGGCCGTATGCCACTTTCGGTGCTTATAGCCGGTTTTTGGGCCCCGAACCTCGCGGTTTGGCCCCCGAGCATTCATTTCGCATCGTTTTCTCCGGTTCTTGGCAGGTACCTCTGTTTCATCTTAACAAGAAACACTGGGGCCCCCGATGCCCACTTCATGGCCGTATGCCACTTTCGGTGCTTATAGCTAGTTTTCGGGCCCCGAACCTCGCGGTTTGGCCCCCGAGCATTCATTTCGCATCGGATTTCTCCGGTTTTTGGCAGGTACCTCTGTTTTATCATACCGAGAAACCCTGGGGTCTCTGATACCCACTTCGCTGCTGAACACCACTTCCAGTGCCTACAGCCCATTTTCGGGACCCCGAACTGCGCGGTTTGGGCCCCGAGCGTTCATTTCTCATTTGTTTTTGTTCAATTTTGGCAGGTACCTCTGTTTCAGCATTAGGAAGATCACTGGAGGGTAGGAGGCCAGCAATTATCCCAGATAACCAGTTTCGCTCCTCCGGCGCCCGTTTTGCTCACTTCCGGGCTAATGTTGAGCACCCTAGGCCCATCTTCTTCCAACCAAAGCTACATATCTGTGATCAGGAACATGGGAGGACCCTAAAAACTACTGGTCAGCCAGAAATTCCAGGTTTCATTTTTGAGCCTCTCCTTCCAGCTCTATGTTGTGGCTCCTGCTTCAGTGTTACCAAATTCCAACCTTGGAACCTTGTTCTACACATCTGGGAGGACCCCAAAAGTTGGTGGTCGGCCAGCAATTGTTGTTTTCATTTTTGAGCCCTCCTTCAAGCTCTATGTTGTGACTCCTGCTTCAGAGTTGCCAGATTCCGACCTTGGGGCCTTATTCTACACACATGGGAGGACACCATTGCATGGTGGTCGGCCAGCAATTTGTAACTTCATTTTTGACCATGGCCGGCCGGCCAGGGTGAGTGGCTGGCCGACCAGGTGGGGTGGCGGCCGCCACCTCCCAGAAATTCACCTGGCCGGCCAGCTTTCTGCTTTCCAGCTCTTTACAGCTGTCCGGATATTTTTTGAAATATCTCCCCCATCCGGGGGATATTTTGGGAGGGAATGCTTGGATGCAATTCCCTCCCCTTTTACACCTTTTCGTCCCTATTTGAAGCCATAGCCTCCTCCTTTGTTGAGGTTACAATTTTTGACCTCAAGACTCCATCTTCCAAAACCTCCATTTTCCCCTCCAAAACCCTAAAAGACTTCCAAGTTCCTAGGCAATTCCTTCATCAACCCTTAGCTCCACCATCCCCACTACCATTCCAGCAGCAAGGAAGTGTTCTCCAGTGGCTAAGAAGCAACTTTCATCAAGGCAAGAAGAGGCAAAAGACTTGTCTTCAAGGGTAAGTTCCTAAATCCCTTTTTCTTGCATTTTCTTGAGCCATTTCTTTACCCTACTTGTGATCTGTTTTGGGCTCTGACCCCTTCTGGTTTTATGCTTATTTTGAGCCCCTCTACAACATTGTAGAAGGGCTCAACCCTGTTTGGTGTCTCCTTCATACACTTGCTTCAATATCACTCTTTAGGCCATTAATTTGCATGCTTTATTTGCCTTATGAGTGATCTGATTTCGAGACTGATGTAAACTGTTAGTGGGCTTATTTTGAGCCCCTCTTCAACATTGAAGAAGGGCTCAACCATGTTTGGCTTCTCTGTCATGCACTTCCTTTGAAATGCTTCCATTTTACCGTAAAATTGCATGATTGTTTTGACCTATTTGTGATCTGAGTTGGAGCATGCAACATACTGTGATTGTGCTTATTTTTGGCCCCTCTTCAACATTGAAGAAGGGCTCAACCTGGTTTTCTTACTCTACATATCACTTGCTTTGAATTCTTGTTCCACTCCCATTTTGCATGCATTTTTAAGCTCACCATGCTTCGGATTTCAGCCTTCATCAGGCTTAGAGAGTGCCTTATTTTGGTCCATTATTCATTTTGTTAAGGGTCTTAGGCCATTTGATGACTGGTTTTGGTACTTGTTTTGTAATCCTTCAATTTACCGTAAAATTGCATGTTTGTTTAGGCTTTCTTAGCCACTGATTTGAGTCTTCATCAGGCTTAGAAAGTGTCTTATAATTGTCTATTCTTCATACTTTGTTAAGGGTTCAAAGTTGTTTGATGCTTGCCTATGGTACCTCATTATAGCCCCTTATTGGCTCATTTTTGCATGCCATTTTTAACATATCTACACACTGAATTAGAGGATCTCATCTACTGTAAATATGCATTTTTTGGCCCCTCTTCAATTTTGTAGAACTGATTTTTCTGGTTTTAGCATTGTATATACTACTTGCTTTGTAATTCCTCTCTTTTTCCCCGTTTTTGCAAGCTATTTTTGCCATGCTTGTGGTTGTTATTTAGCCTTGTTTTGTACTGAAAAAATGCCATATTTGGGGCTGCCTTGCTACTGTTTTTGCTGTCATGTATCAATTTTGCATGTTTAGCATAGCCGTAGGCCATTTCGGGTACTTAGAACCACATTTCGGGTTGATTTGATGCATCGGTTGTCATTTCGGGACTTTTTTCCCTTTCATTTAGGTGCTGAAATTTGGTTTGCATACTTGCATATCATTTCCCGTGCTATTTCATGCCTTCGGGCCATGCCTCGGTTTGCGTGCCCGTGGGCACGCGCTTCGAGGCACCTCTGTCTTATCCGACGGCCTCCTATGTGAGTGAGCTGAGGCTCTCCCATGTTGGTGTAAGCCCATCGTAGCATTCGGTTTTATCCGATTTCTCATTTTATCATCGCCTCGGTATGCGCGCCTGTGGGCACACATTTCGAGGCACTTCGGTTTTATCCGATTTCTCATTTTATCATCGCCTCGGTATGCGCGCCTGTGGCCACACATTTCGAAGCACTTCGGTTTTATCCGATTTGCATTTCACATCATCGCCTCGGTATGCGCGCCTGTGGGCACACATTTCGAGGCACATCGGTTTTATCCGATTTCTCATTTCATCATCGCCCGGTATGCGCGCCTGTGGGCATACATTTCGAGGCACTTCGGTTTATTCGATTTCTCATTTTATCATCGCCTCGGTATGCGCGCCTTGGGCACACATTTCGAGGCACTTCGGTTTTATCCGATTTCTCATTCATATCATCGCCTCGGTGTGCGTGCCCGTGGCACACATTTCGAGGCACTTCGGTTTTATCCGATTGCATTTCACATCATCGCCTCGGTTTGCGTGCCGCGTGCACGCTTTTCGAGGCGTCTCATTTTCATCTCATTTTTCATCAGCATTGTGCATGTTAGGGCTGTATCTTAGTTGCATTTCATGCATATCATGCATATTGCATTGCGTTCGGGATAGGAGTTAAGCCCGGGCACGGGAAACGAGGCACGTTTCGTACGCCGAGTGACGGAACGGGTCTCAACTCCCCAGTCACCGACACTCCGGATAACCCATGATGGAGTTAGGTTTTTATTGTAGCATTCATGCATTCATCCTATAGTGAGTTGTGCAATCCGATTCCTCAGCCATCATGCATCGGTATGCGTGGTTGGTGGCACGAGGATCGAGGCATGCATATATTTGTGAAATACATTGCTATGCCCTTTCCTGCTCTCTGTTGCAGCAAAATAGAGGATCAGCAACTTTTCAGAGTCGGGCACGCATTTCAAGAAACACTGCGAACAGAGGCTGAATCGGGCATCCCAGTGGATTTCCGCGCAACACAGTCCAGCATACATCATTCATCAGAAGCGAGGCAGCCCCCGGCTTGCAAACCGATTTACAACTTTCTTAGTTTAATTGCTAATTACTTAGAAATCTGTAATATTCTTTTATTTTCGGACTGTATTATTATTTATTCGGACCCTCTGCGCGAGGGCATAATTGTAATAAGGTGTGTGAGTGCGATGTATGTCTTCCAACCCCATTTCTTTCTCCCTTTTATTACCCGCTTACAATGGTTAGATATAGGGCATATTTAAATTAGCATACAGTATGATAGCATGTTGCATCATTCATCTGTTTTGCACGCACCGGGCTCGGCGCATCATACAAACTGCATTCGTACTTCAATTCCAAATTGAATACATGTTAGTTGTAGCATTTCATATGCCATTTTAGAATAGCCGAGCCTGCTATAGTTGCATTATTGCATGCGTTGCATTAGGCATTACAGTATATTTAGGATCCAGCATGATTTCTAATCGGTTCCTGTTTTTTTGGCTTGGAGTACTTGGTGAGTTTTATGCTTTAGCATCCTTGCATGCGTGTGAGTGTTGTCATGATAGCATGCTTACCATGAGGCTATGTGCTTATGTGATATAACTGCCTTGAATGCCTGTGGGTGGAGGTTGAGTTGCTTGGATTGGGACGAATCATTGACTGTTTGTTTTAAGCCCACTAGATAGTGGCAAAATCTTGTTTTCTAAGCCCACCTGAGGGTGACAAATCCGCGTCTTAGCCTACCTGCGGTAGCACCATCAAATCATTTTCAAACAAACAAACATGAAATGTTTTGTTCCAATTCAGGCGCCCAGTCTATACTTGTTTGCTGCGAGCATCACATAGTAACCTAGGCTAATAATCGGAATAAGAGCATACAAGGTTTTCAAAATAAGATATCATGGTTAGTAGAGGCCGGTCTTTGACCGGGCGAGAGGGGGTGCTCATGATGTGACCTTCCCCAATCGTACCCAAGTTCCCGAGCCAACTTTGGTGATGACGGACACGTGGCCTTTGGCACGAGTCAGGGTTTCCTAAATTTCCCATTTTAAAAAATATTTAGGTGGCGACTCTGTTATCTGGCAAAGCAGTCCATGTTTGGCACTTCTTTAAAAAAAAATCTGTTTTCAAAACGATTTGCCGGATTTGGACTCTTTGGTTCAAGATTGAGAACCGTGACTTTTGAGTCCTTGAATTGTAGTGACCCCATTATGAACAGAACGGGACTTAACACCTCCCGGGGCGTTCGGGGACGTCTACAGTTTCTGGCGACTCTGCTGGGGATTTAGAGAACTTGACTCGAACTCATGATATTTGCTTTTGATTACACTTGTGTTTCTTTGCATTGCATTTGCATTGGTGCGCCTAGGAACACTGTGTTGCCATATGCCATTCCCGAACGATTTGCCGGAGGCTTGTCTTGTCAAGTCATGTCCGTAAGGCTGATCGGCTCTGGGCTCTGACAGCATGGGAACACAAACCCCGGTTTTACCGGGGCACCCTTTTTGACCATTCGACTAGTGCATATTCGGATCCATAGTGACCATTCCAAACTAGGACAGGTTGCTTACCCGTTTATAGGTTGTTTGAAGCCGCGTGTGCGTAGTGAAACCCTAGCTCCTGACAAAATAGGACAGGGAAACCCTTCCCCCAACATAGGGGTGTTTTGGCTCTCACTTATCTGCTATGTGCTTGTTAGAGTGCGTCTCTACAGGGAATGCATGTATCAGTCATGAGTTTGGGCATCAGGCCTGCGGGCATTGTTCAGTATTCGGGAATCAGTTGTCTGCGGATATCCGATTCAGTTCTGGGAAACAGTGAATTGGGAACAGTGATCAGTGGTTGAGGACAGTGTATTTCCAGCTTATCAAACTGCGTGTTGTATGCCCGACTGTGTGTTGTGTGTATTTAAATTAAGCTGTTATGCTGCCCGTTTTTCTGGTTATTTATTTCCTTTTTGCTTTATTATCTTTTTGCTAGGGCAGTTTGTAGCACGATTGCTTCCGAACCCATAGATCTCCCCCAAGCACTTTGGACACGAGGTCGCCGACTCAGCCGATCCGAGGATCTCATTGACGGACATCCAGTGTTCCACTCTCTACCCCCAATTGTTAGAAGAAAGAGAAGAAAGCCCAGGGAACGCAGTGTATCGGAACAGAGATTGCCAGAACCGTGGGTTACTGCATCAGAAGACATACCAGTTATTCAGATGGAACCACAGAATACATCGGCTATGGAGGCGATGGTCCGCCAGATGAATGAGAGCATGAAGCAAATGCAAGACGATGCTATCCGCCAGGCGGAATTTTCTAAACAGCAGGCTGCTGTCATGGCCCAACAGTCTGAGCTGATCACCAGATTACAACAGCAGAATGCTGCATCTGCTTCACACCAGGTCCCTCCTCCACTAGGGGCGTATCAGGTCCCTCCTCCGCCAGGAGCTCCACTACCTGAACAGATACCTACTGGCCAGAATGCCCCTCCAAATCTTCAGAATACCCAGAACACCCAGAATACTCTCCCAAATCCACAGAACGCTCCGCCAAACTTCCAAAAC
>JAPPVO010004692.1:0-13288 GCA_030407325.1 Camellia japonica
GATAAACGTAATACATGGGGTATTCGAACCTGAGCGAGTATGTGACCTTAGGGGAATGATCAAGAAGGCTAAGCACTTAAGGGAGGTATTAAGTGCACAACCTACCATTAAAAAGGGGAGAACATAGGCTGCGAACGTCATGTTTTTTTCAGACAGAGACTTGGCAAGGATATATTACCCTCACAATGACGCACTGGTCGTCACTCTCCGCGTCAAGGATTACAACATCAAGCGAATTTTGATTGACCAAGGGAGCTCATGTAAGATAATGTATTACGAAACCTTCAAACAATTGAAATTGGAGGATAAAGACTTGGCACCTGCCGTATCTCCCCTGATCGGATTCAACTCAATGCCAGAATGGCCAGTTGGTAAGATAATCCTCCCAGTCAGAGCAGGAAGCATGACGAAACAAGTGGAATTCTGGGTATTGAAAGTCCCTTCCACTTACAACATAATCTTGGGAAGGACATGGCTGCATGCCATGCGATCGGTAGCGTCAACCTACCATCAAGTAATGCGGTTCCCCAACGAAGCCGAAGTAATTGAAAAGGTCTTTGGAGATCAGATTATGTCCAAACAATGCTTCGTCACCGTAAACGGCAGCCGCGCTGCCAAAGGGTTGTTCAGATGGTGGAAGAACCTGAGAGCAATGAATTGTTTGCGGATGTTGGCAAAGCCACTGAACAGAAGGCAGTGGAAGACTTGGTACAGGTAAGAATAGATGAAAAGAACCTGGAAAAGTTCTTTTTGCTTGGCTCATCTATGTCCAGCACTGAGAGGATAGAGGTCATGAAATTCTTGACCTCTAACATCGAAGTGTTTGCCTGGACGCCGTATGACATGCCTGGCATTGACCCAAACTTCATCTGTCACCAATTGAACATCCACCCAACTGCCAGACCAATTATACAGCGCACTCGCAGATCAGCACTCCACCACGCCGAGATAGTGGCGGAAGAAGTGGGGAATCTTCTAGAGGCAGGAGCTATCAGAGAAGTGCACTATCCCAAGTGGATATCTAATACAGTAGTGGTGCCAAAGAAGAATGGAAAATGGTGTGTCTGCGTGGATTACAAAACAGTCAACAAGGCGTGCCCAAAAGACAGCTTTCCCCTACCACGGATAAACCAACTGGTAGACCTAACGGCAGGACACAATCAACTTAGCTTTCTTGATGCGTACAGAGGTTACCATCAGATCGCTATGTTTGAACCAGACCAGGAGGTCACATCCTTTACAACGCCAAGAGGACTGTATTGCTACAAGGTCATGCCCTTTGGCCTAAAAAACGCAGGGGCAACATTCTAGCAGATGGTCACCAAGATGTTTGAACCATTGTTAGGCAGAACAATGGAGGCTTACATCGATGATATGGTAGTCAAAAGCAAGGATGAGAATGACCATCTCAGGGACCTAGGTGAGATGTTTCAGATCCTAAAGAAGCACAAGTTGCACCTTACTGCATCTAAGTGTGCGTTCGGCGTAGGATCAGTGTAACGCCCTCAAAAATAAACCCATAATACATAATATTAACATGCCAGAATTATAAGGAAAAAAGTATCTTATTCCATTCATCAGAGTACCATGAAATAAAACATCATAATAAATGCCCTATGGGCTTACATCTTGCCAAGCCAACACTTGGACAATTCCATGAGTTCTAACTCAAAAACAAATAAAGCCCTAGGCTTGAAAGTTTACAAATTGTTCAAATAAAACAAAAAAATAAAGCAAGTCTTCGAGTCCAAATCCTCACAAGCTAAGTCCTTGGAGGTAGTGAACCACCTGAACCTGAAAATGAAGTTCCCATATAAGGTGAGCCACAGCCCAGTAGAAAAATACTAAACCAAGCATAAGAATTAACTAAAGCATTAGCATTCGATACATGGTTAACACAAGATAATCAATTTCCAATTTCATGACACGAATGTCTACATTGTCTATGACATATTGTCTATGACACCTTTCCCTTTCCAATATTTATTCAACTTTCCAATTATATCATTATGGCTCAGAACCTGGCCAACTAT
Source organism: Camellia japonica (assembly GCA_030407325.1). Lineage (NCBI taxonomy): Eukaryota > Viridiplantae > Streptophyta > Magnoliopsida > Ericales > Theaceae > Camellia > Camellia japonica. The sequence continues at coordinate 2,034 of JAPPVO010004692.1, forward strand.
AATAGTGATCCAGATGTCACAAAAATAAATGAGACTAAAGCTCAAACCACAACACTTCCATACTTCCAACTGATACACATTATAATGATGTATCATAATCACAACAAATAGCAATAAGCACACATATGAGTGATGCTACTGGAGTCCATCCCCTATCTCCTCCCAACAAATCCGGTTTAGAGGTACATCCCCTATCTTCCCCTAAACCGTGGAGTTCATCCCCTATCTTCTCCAAACAACATGCATATGCAATGAAACACACAATTGCCATATACAACACATAATCAATACAAGTAATGTTCTGTATTAATTCAACAGTCAACATAAGTGACTTAATTCCAGTTATACCTAAGCCACATGCAAGGTCTACAACAATCACGGCTATCCTCCACCGATAGCCCAAAACAGTTATTTCTAAACAAGAAATAAATACAACAACGAATGTAAAATCAACATTCTCATAGGTAAGTATTTAAAGTACCCAATTATATCATTAATCTCATAATTTCCCCAACTTCATGAATTAAACCCAATTCCACATTTTTCCCTTAAATTAATTATACAAATTAATCTAAGCCAAAACCCTAAGGTTTCTCCCAAAATTACCAAACTACCCCCACATACCAAAATACCAACACTTAGGATTAAAGCGTATAAATGGAGTAGGAAATCCCTACCTCGAAGCAAGAACCCAAAAAGAAGAAGACGGAGATGATAGCCCAAACTCCAAAGTGCTCCAACCCACCGAAAGTTCAGATTAAATGAAAGCCCTCACTCTCCTCTATCTTATTTGTAAAGCAACTAGGGTAAAAACACACCCTAACTAGATCAAACCTAGGAGAGAAGGTGAGTTGGGAGAGCGAAAACTCGTAACTAGGGTTTCTGGATCAAAAAGTTGTAAAAAAAATGATTTAAAACTGTTGCTGCGTATTTAAACTAGACAGGCTCGCTCGAGCGAAGACATGGTCGCTCGAGCGACCAGACACAAAAATCCACGCTCGAGCGAAGAAAATCTCGCTCGAGCCAAAAACTCGATGCTTCAGGTCTGCAACCCAGAAGCTCGCTCGAGCGACGAAATGCTCGCTCGAGCGACGAACTCGAAAACATACACTCGCTCGCTCGAGCGAATAAATGCTCGCTCGAGCCAAGAAACACATCTCTCAGGTCTATGTACTGGACGCAAAGCTCGCTCGAGCCAAGGAAGGCTCGCTCGAGCGAAGAACCAAAAACGAAGACCTCGCTCGAGCGAAGAGAAGCTCGCTCGAGCGACCAAGCCAAAAACTGAACATGCAGACTTGGTTTCTAAACCCAACCAATCTGCAACCAACCTGCTAAACACATCCTATAACCAAGAATAAGGAATTAAAGGACAACAACAACAAATATAACAGCGGAATCCACGGAACGTAAGTCCGGATACAATAATCAAATGGGAAAAAGAACCGGGGTCGCTATAATCAGGCAAATTCCTAGGCTTTCTGGTGACCAACCAAGGTATAGAGGCAAATCCTTCTCAGATCAAAGCAATTCAGGATCTAGAGAGGCCCAACTCAGTAAAAGAGGTACAGCATCTCACCGGTATGGCTGTCGCGCTAAACCGGTTCATAAGTCGATCGTCAGATAGATGTCAACCATTTTTTCAAGCATTAAAGGCCAAGTTTGAGTGGGATGAAGAATGCGACCGCGCCCTAGAAAGTTTGAAAGAATACATGTCTTCTCCACCATTACTAGTGACCCCAATACCTGGAGAAGAACTATTTTTGTACCTGGCAGTTTCACAGCACGCAATTAGCGTAGTGTTGGTCCGAGCGGAAGGAATCCAACATCTGCCTATCTTTTATGTCAGCAAGACATTGCTGGGCGCAGAAACCAGGTACTTACTATTGGAAAAACTGGCCTTAGCCTTGATGATGGCCTCAAGGAAGTTGTCACATTACTTTCACGCCCACACCATAATCGTCCTCACGGCTTTTCCATTAAAAGCTTTATTTGAGAGGGCAAACTTTTCTGGGCGAATCTTGAAGTGGGCAGTAGAGTTGGGACAGTTTGACGTCAAGTTTCAGCCCCGAACCGCAATAAAAGCCCAAGCTTTGACAGACTTTGTGGCAGAATTTTCACCAGGAAGTCATCACATCTGCCCAGTTGACTTAACTGGTACAACCGAAATGGGGATGGAAAGTTTCACCAGAATAGCGCAACCCCTGATACAAGATACCCAGCCACATCCCAGGACAGACCAGAGTAAACAAAGGGAGGAAGAAGCAACCCATGCTACACCAAGCAAAGACTCATCAACAAATAAAGACTTGGTACAATCAGATAGTGAGGGGCAAACAGTAAAGGTAGACATTAGAGAAAACACCAGCAACACTCAGACCCCAAGGCATCATCCGATCCCTCCACTTGCTAGAAGTTGTTCGTTGGAGAGATGTGGAAGCTCTTCATAGATGGAGCGTCCAACAGGCACGATGCAGGACTTGGCATAGTTCTCATCTCACCAGACGGCCTAATAGTGGAATAAGCAGTCAACCTTGGCTTCCCAGCATCAAACAACGAAGCGGAGTATGAAGCGCTTCTGGCAGGATTAAAATCAGCACACTACATGAAGGCCACCGAGCTAATGGTCTACAGTGACTCACAGCTGGTGGTAAATCAAATTTCAGGCGACTACGAGGCAAAGGATGAAAGGATAGCTAAGTACCAAGTGTTAGTCAGAAAAGAGATCATGAAGTTCGAAGTAGTGCGGATAGAGCAGATTGGTCGGGAAGAAAACAGCAGAGCAGACGAACTGGCTGGCTTTGCTTCGATGGCAGATACATCCATCCAATATCCATTATTGATCGACTTCTTGCCAAGACCAAGCATTGAAGAGCCCGAAGTAGCTGAAGTATGTTGCGCCGAACTACGCCCTTCATGGATGGATCCCATCATCGTATTTTTAAAAGACGGCATCTTACCTAAAGAAAAGAAAGAAGCTAACAAGATTAGAGCAAAGTCGCAACAATTATGGCTCTCTCCATCAATGGCCTTGTACAAGAAATCCTTCACAGGACCTTACCTAAAGTGTGTTCATCCCAGCAAAGTTGAAGCATTCTTGTTCGAGATTCACGAAGGCGTATGCGGAAGCCACCAAGGGGGAAGATCATTGGCTTACAAGGCAATCTCGCAAGGATATTGGTGGCCTTACATGCAAGCAGATTCAGAGAAGTATGTCAAGAAGTGCGAGAAATGTCAGAAGTTTGCACACCAAATACATCAACGGGCCAGAGAGCTTCTACCATTAACTAGCCCATGGCCCTTCGCAATGTGGGGCTTGGACATAGTAGGACCACTTCCAACAGCACCCGGCAACAGAAAGTTCTTCCTTGCAGCAACAGACTACTTCACAAAGTGGGTGGAAGCAGAAGCACTAGCATCAATAAAGGAGAAAGATGTGAAGAAGTTCGTCTGGAAGAATATCATCACTCGGTTCGGCATACCCAAGGCGCTAATATCAGACAACGGCACTCAGTTCGACGGTAAAATTTTTAGAGGCTTTTGTGAGGAGTACAAAATAGAATTCTACAATTCTACACCGGCATACCCCCAAGCAAATGGCCAGGCAGAAGCATCCAACAAAGTCGTCTTGGATGGATTGAAAAAAAGGCTAGAGAAAGCAAAAGGAAAGTGGGTGGATGAGCTTCTTCATGTTTTATGGGCTTATCGTACCACACCTCGGCGATCAACTGGAGAAACACCTTTTTCCTTGGCCTATGCATGGAAGCAATAATCCCACTGGAAGTTGGCCTCCCCACCATTAGAAGCGAAAATTTTGATCTAGACTTAAATGGAGAAGCCATCGCATTGGAGCTCGACCTTGCAAAAGAAAGAAAAGAAGAGCACTGGTTCACATCGCCTCATACCAACAGGAGTTATCCAGAAAATACAACAAGACAGTACATCCAAGGCAATTCAAGGTTGGAGATTGGGTACTGCGCAAAGTAATGGGAAACACCCTGGTACCCGGAGACGGCAAGTTAGGGCCCAATTGGGAAGGACCTCACAAAATGGTTGGGTTAGCAGGAAAAAGGGCATACCACTTGGAAGACGAGGACAGTAAAGCCATTCCCAGGCCATAGAATACTGCCAATATCAAACTATTTTATTTTTAGCTTTTCTTTAAAGTACTTGTACTTTTTCTTTTTCTCAATAAAACAAGTATTTTTCTTTTCAGTATGATTGTTTTATTCTGTAAAAGTTGTTTTAGGGAGCTAGGGGCCACAAGAGCAGAGTTGGCCGGAATAACCAACTTTGAGTTCTCTTCAGCCAAGATAAGGATCTGAGCTAAAGAGGTTGGCTGGAAAAACCAACACTACTCCTAAGCCGAGGATAAGGATCCAGGCTGTAGGAGGTTTGGCAGGAATAACCAACTTTGAGTTCTTTTCAGCCAAGATAAGGATCTGAGCTGAAGAGGTTGGCTGGAAAAACCACTTTAACCCCTCCTAAGCCCAAGATAAGGATCCAGGCTGCAAGACGTTTGGCAGGAATAACCAAACACTTTACTCTAGGTTGGCAGGAATAACCAACTTAAAGGTTGGCTGGAAAAACCAACACCCCTCCTAAGCCCAGGATAAGGATCCAGGCTGCAGGACGTTTGGCAGGAATAACCAAACACTTCACTCAGGGTTGGCAAGAAAAACCAAGTTTGAGCTCTCTTCAGCCAAGATTAGGATCTAGGCTGAAGAGGTTGGCTGGAAAAACCAACACTTATTGTTCTTCGGCCAAGATAAGGATCTAGGCTGAAGAGGTTGGCTGGACAAACCAACACTTATTGTTCTTCAACCGAGATAAGGATCTAGGCTGAAGAGGTTGGCTGGAAAAACCAACACTTATTGTTCTTCAGCCGAGATAAGGATCTAGGCTGAAGAGGTTGGCAGGTATGGCCAGTTAGATTGCAAAGTTAAGACCGGGATAAATATCTCAGCTAGAGAATTTACTTCATTCAGATTATATTAGGAAAGTAAATACAAGCATAGAAGTAAACCGAACAGACAGTTGAGGAAAACAAAAGATGATTTCATTGATAATGCAAAGTCAAAGTACAAAAGATGGGGCCTTAGCCCGATTACAAAAACTTCAAAAGTTAGCACCTAAAGAAAAGAAAAGTGCATAATCAAGCAAAGAGGTCATCTAAATCGGCATCCAGAACAACCCGGTCTTCACCCACAGGTAGCTCGGTTGTGCCTAGCCCCCATTGGTTGAGCTCGGACGAAGGCACCGTATCAGACATAACAGGCAAAGGAGGGATCGAGACCACTGGAGTTGGGGAGATAGACTGGCGACCGGGCTGGGAGTTGTCTTCTGGAGCAAAATCTTCGTCCTCTCCCTCTTGTAGAAATTTTTGCTGATTGGCAGCAGCGTACTCCGCCATACAGCTCGGTATGAAATACGGGGGAGGGTTAAAGACCTCGGTCTCTGGACCATGACCGAGCTGCGCCACAGCCGCCTTCCATCCACACTTGAAGAAAAGATCTTTTGCAGCTTCACATTGCTTGATGTAAGTGGCCTCCCCCTCCTTGTAACCGCGGTCTTCCGCGTCCTCAACCTTTTTCTCTAGCTCGGTTATCTCGGCGTTCTTTTTTCCCTCGAGCTTGGCCAGCTCGCGCAAGTATTTATCTTTCACCACGGCCGTAGCCTTCTTCTTATCGGCTTCGACTGAATTGACTAGGCCAGTGAGCCGGGCTACTTCAGCCTGTAGCTCGGCCACCTTTTGCTAAGATTCTCTTAGTTCGGCCTTTTTTTCATTGGCCTCTGCCATGGCCTGCCTTGTAGTTTTTCGAAGTTCCAGTACGCGTTTGTGAGCAATGTGGTTCTTCTGTAAGGCCTGCGAGGGGAGGGAGGCAATATTGAGTAGGAACCGAGCTAAAAGATGTTGAAATTTGGAGAATGAAAAAGAGAACTTACCAACACCATTGACTTTGAAGCTGAGCGAATGGCCTTCAGCTCGGTAAGGTGATCATGATGATTCATGTCGGCTGGAAGGCAAACGCTCTGGCCAGATTGAAGGCCAGCAAATGATCTTTTTCCGCGACCACTGAATCGGAGTCAGTGATAGCGCAGTTCTTGAAGGTGACCCTTGGCACCCACTTGGAGGAGCTAGCTCGATCCGAGCGCTCCGGTTGTGGGCTTGGTGGAGTGGATTGTGGGAGAATGGTGTCTTCTTCATCAACAAGGCGTGGCTCGGTTGTGGAAATCCGAGCACGCTTGCTTGCCCGAGATGTTGAAGGCTGATGGGTTGGCAGGGCTACCACAGTCTCTTGAGTTTGGCTGGCTGGTGGTACCTCGACCTAGTTTGTTTTGGTTAGAAGGGCCCTTACTGCTCTTTTCTTGGCCATCTCTTGCTCCGCAGTCAATGGGATCAAGTTGACTTGTGGAAGGGAAGGATCAGGCTCTGGGGATGGCTCTAAGAGGAAATCGGTCACCCTGGTCTTCCTACGGCTACTATATCGGTAGGTCGGTTCAAAATGCAGTAGCTCGGCCCAGCTCCTGTTTGGATATCGGAGTGCGGCGCGAAGTGTGTTTAAGTTAGGGTAGCTGTACTGGGACTTGAGAAAGTTCAAATCTGCATAGAGGAAGGAGAAAACAGTTAGTACGGTTAAAAGTAAGTACTGAAGTAAGAGAAAGAACATGAAATTGGGCCGAGGTAGTTATACCGGCGACTCCTTTATTCCAATTAATTCGGTCGCCAGGGATCTGGGCTTCGTTGTCTTATAAGTTCCCAAAAACCCAGAAGAAATCATCATCGTTTACATCCTTGACCGAGGTATTCTTTATTATCTTTTCACGCCGAGGCCTTATTCTTAAATAGTAAACCCAGCCATCTTCATTTGACCCTATGGAATATTGGTAGAAGAGCTCGGCTAAACCGAGGTTAAGGCCAGCCCGGCGGTTTAGCTCAGCGATGCCATTTATTGTGCGGTATGAATTTGTGGAAAGTTGGGTAGGGCAGAGGTTGGTTTGTCTAAGGAACTCGCAAAGAAGAGGCTGTACAGGGAATCTTAGTCTGGTTTCTACAATGGAAAGAAGGGTAAAGGGAACAAAGCCAGGGTTTCCCCAGGGTGTGGTATCTAGTTCGGCCAAGGTAAGATGGACATCATCAGGGATATGGTAGTCCCTTCGGAACTCGGCCATGGCCCCTGGTGAGTTTACTAAAAACCTATATTTACCCATTTGCTATTAAATTATGAATAAATTAGCTTAAGTATTAGATCGGTCGAAAAATGACGCTGAGTAGCTTAGTTGAGCGCTCAAAGGAGTGCCTGGCCAACATAAGTCTGCAAAGTAAAAGAGAAAAGTGTTAAGTACTGATCGTTGGACCATGCTAAAAACACAAAGGCAAGATAAATGAAGTCCTAGCTCAGCTACGCGGGATGCTATCCAGTCTTAGCTCGGTTTGAGCAAAGGACTTTAGCCCGGTTGAGCCTTTGGGGCAGCATTCTCAGTTCGGTTTGGACTAAGGAAGCTGGTTTAGCCCTAAGTCGTAGCTCGGTCAGTGGGTGAGGCCTTCTAGCGCGGTATTGCGCGAACCTGAGACAGTTCGTTAGCCCGGGTAAAGTATAGCGAAAGGTACTCAGGATTATTGTTACTTCGAGTTCTAGTTCGGTTGTTTAGCTTCGCTAAGCTTACACCTAACACAAATAGTATCCTAGTTCGGTTGAAGTGAGATTTTGGATCAAAGGGAAAATAGTTCAGATTGTTCATATATACAGTGGTCACATTACAAGGTTCTTTTTTCAGAAAACACAAGGCTAAGCAAAAATGGAACATATGTTTTGAAAAACATACAACTAAGCATACTATGTATTACAAAACATGGATGATATCAGCAAAAAGGAAATAGATTTGAGTTACTTACCAGTTCAAGATGGGGGGACTGAAGATGGAAGCAATCTTAGCAAAGAATACGAGCTTTTGCAGAAGCAGTATTGAAGCAAAATAAAAACTCAGAGGGTAGAGAGAGAAATAGAAGATGAACAGGGGTATTGTGATCTGAAGAAATGGGGTTTTTTTTGTATAAACCTTGGTTTTTGGCGGGACTGTTCAAAAGTCATGAGGTACGAGGGCGGCGTGACAGCTGCATTGGACCAATAAAAGTCTGCCATGTGTACAAGGAATGGAAATCGATTCAGTTACAGAGACTGAAGAGACATTTTGACCAAACAGATTGATAGCACGGTGTGAATCTAGCTCGGTTGGAAGGTTAAAATTTTTTAGCTCGGCTTGTAACGGGTAATCCCGATCATGCTACGCAGATGGAATTAAGAGGCAATTGAGAGGGTAATTTATGAGTAAATTGGGTCGAGCTGGGTAATGGGCCGTTCTATGGGCCATAGCAAGAAGACCTTAGTAAGTGGACCACAGTCCAGGTATTAGCTCGGTCCAGGTATGGAAGGGACCTAGCAAGTGTTAGCTCGGTCCTAGAATAATCACGGTCACCACGGCCGGAGTGGAGATAGTTAGCTCGGTCAGGGTATTCGGAGCCGAGGTATGATGCCTTCATTTGATGAACCTCGCTCTAGTTGGCGTGGCGGTAGCATGCTGAGGTTAGTTCGGTCTCAATGAGCACAACCGAGGTACCAACAGATAAAGGAAGGGACGAGCTAAGGCATAGCTCGGTCTAAGTTGTCATTTCAACATGACAATACTAGCTCGGTCGTTTGGTCGTACCACCGAGCTAGGACTATCTCACTTGGTTTAAGCAGTGAGGGGGGTGTTGAAGGATAAGTATTATCTTTCAGGAGTGTGATTCCTAGAAGAACTCTACATAGAGGAATAAGAGTCCTACTAGGATTGTACCACGCGGAACCTATAAAAGCTCACAACATAACCTATGGAAGAGGTAACACAACTTTGATTCTCGAATACACAGAGCTTTTGTCTATCTGTCTATTTTGCTGACTTAGGCATCGGAGAGGTATCCGGCACACACCCGCCGGCTAGCTCACGTTTGTATTTTCAGGAAGTAAAGCGACGACGTTTGGAAGAGCGCAGACTTGATCAACAGGATTATACGAGGACAATATTTCGTACTCATACACTTATCATGTGTTTAACATGCATTTATAATAAAATAAACCCTAAAAAAATCTAACCTAATGTAAATAGGAAACTATTTTACTTTACACAAATAATAAAATCACATAAATTCCTCTGAGTTGGCAGAACGTGGATAACACTCACCCATCTTGCTTTGCGTCCAAGGAAATAGTTAACTCATGTTAAGAGTCCAACATTTGATGTACATGTGTGAATCATACCTCGTTGAGGCAAGTAGGCCCATCCACCGAAGGTAATGGAAAATCATTTTTCTTCTTTTGTTTATTTCTTTCCGGGCCCAATTTTCCTTTTAATTGCAAGATTTCTATAGAAACAGAATTAATTTAGGACAAATTATAATCTTTACATTTTGTTACTTGTGTCATTTTGGTCCCTTTATTTTTAATTGGCTCAATTTTCATCATTGATTTAAATTTTGTGTCAATTTAATCCAATTGATAATGCCATCAGTGTTTCTGAAGGAAAATAATTTATGAATTGGTTGATATTAACTCACTGAGTTTAACAATTTTATAATTTTATTCTAAAAAATATGACACATATCACTTGTATGCATATTTTTTCATTAAAAAAAATGCTAAGAATTGTAATAAATTAGATCAAATTGAAATAAAATCATAAATTAAGGGTTAAAATCGAACCAATTGAAAATACGATAACCAAAATAATACAAGGATCAAAGTACATGGACTACTAGCATAATTTTCCCATTAGTTTATTAAATCACAATAAAATATAAAATATAAATTATAAGAATTACTATAATAAAGTGTAATAATACTCTAAAACAATAGAATAATTATACACTTTTAAGCATTCATCATGTTTCAAAGTACATAAATATTTTCTTTGCATGTGGGAGTAGAACATAGTAAATTTGATCCTTCAAAACTCTATAATAATAAAGGTCTTATATACTAAATTTACCTTTCTATTTGATACGATTAATAAATCAGGATGTCCCATAACCATGGAACACTTTTTTTTTTTTTTAATAGAAAAACACGATACGTAATACATTACACATCTGACAATAAGTTGTCTAATAAAATATATCGGAGTACAAATAAACATGCAAAAAGTGCGTTCAAATCTATCAAATAAACAGCGTGTTAAACAGCATTGAATCTTGATTATGAATTAGATCCAAGTCTAGATTTCAAAGCTTCTTCGGTGGTAAGTTGATGATAGAAACAAGATTAGCGAGTAATGACTAGTATGGTGATGAATAAGAAAGAAAAAAGAAAAAACAAAGGAAAAAGAAACGATGAGAAGAGAAAACTCATGGGTTAAGTGCTAGCATATGATTGTGCTTCTTTTGTGGTGTCAACCTAGTTGGAATTGTTTGAGGTTAGCTATGATGCTTTTTGCATTTTCCTTCTTTGTTAATGTAATTTATGCATGTATTGTGTCTCTTTTTCATCAATAAAGCTTTTGTTTTTGCTGATAAAAAAAAAAAAGAAGAGAAAGGTTAGCAACACCACTCTCTTCTCCTACACAAAAAAGAAAGAAAGGAAACGGTTAGAGTTTCTTATAGAGTGAGGGGCTAAGGTTTCTTACCATGGAGCACTTGTTGGGTTCCATCATTTCTACAAACTATCATATTCTAAATGGACTGGCAAATTATATTAGCCTTGAAAATGTATCTCGAAAATATTCTAATGAGGAAACCATTTTATTTTCTACTCTTATTGCACACTTCAATTGAAGAATCAAATTGGAAATTATTATTGGACACATATAGAGAAAGAGTCATCGAAGGCCTCATGTAAGCTAACCCACAGAATCTCTGGCTTTATCAAACTCTCCCCATTGATCACTTTTGATAGTCCCATGCCATAGAAGTGAATTCTTCCGAGTAAATTTTTTTTGGATAACTCGGTATCCGGTCTAAGGATTAATTAAAGAGAAATGCTCCATTTTTCCATTTTATCACACCCCCAATTGCACCTTTAATGAGGTCGAAAACAATACCAACCAATCAACTTTCTTCAAAATCTTTCCTCTCCTTTTAAAATTGTTTACCACCTTATTAGAGGTGTAATTAGGAGTGATAAAATAGGGAGATGTAGTAAAACTCATTAACTAATTTGGAGAATAATTCTACCATCCACTAGTGAGGGACCCAATTAAAGTTAGGCAAAGCCCCTTATGTATTG
>JAPPVO010004693.1:0-23775 GCA_030407325.1 Camellia japonica
AAGCATATCCACCAGGGGTAAATGCCAAGGATAAAAGGGCAATCAGAAGAATGGCCGTTCAATTCATCATTTGCGGAGGTAAATTGTATAAGAGAGGTCATCTGGGAATGCATAAGCTGTGCGTTGAAGCTAAAGAATCAAAACGCCTGATGGAGGCCATCCATGGAGGGAAATGCGGTGCGCATATGAACGGGGTAATACTAGCACGGAAGATCCTCAGACAAGGTTATTATTGGTCCACCATGGAGGAGGATTGTATCGGCTTTGTTTGGCGATGCCACAAGTGTCAGATCCATGCAAACCGCATGAACATTCCACGTCGAAACTGTACAATATGACTTCGCCATGGCCATTTTCAGTTTGGGGAATCGATGTGATCGGGGCTGTCACTCCGAAGGGGTCGAATGGGCATGAGTTCATCCTGGTCACGATAGATTATTTCACAAAGTGGGTTGAGGCCCAATCCTATGCGGTGTTGAAGGCTTCACATGTTGCGAGATTCATCAGAAACAACATCATCTGTCGCTACGGGGTCCCGAACGAAATCATTTCAGATAACGGTTCCCACTTCAAGAAGGAAGTGATTGACTTGTTGGAAAAATACAACGTGGCTTTTCATAAGTCATCCACCTAACGGCCGCAGACCAATGGAGCGGTCGAGGCCGCCAACAAGAATATCAAACACATATTGCAGAAGATGGTGGAAACCTACCGGGATTGGCCAGATAAGCTGCCGTTTGCTCTGTGGGGCTACCGGACCTCAATTCGGACTTCTACTGGGGCGACTCCGTATTCATTAGTTTATGGGATGAAGGCCGTTCCACCTATCGAGATTGAAGTTCCGTCTTTGAGAGTGCTAGTTGAGTGTCAGATAGCCGAAGCAGATTGGCAGCAGAGCAGATTTGAAGAACTCATGCTCTTTGATGAGCGCAGACTGAAAGCACTGTACCATGTTCAAGGTTATCAGCGCAGAATTACCAGGGCTTTCAACAAGAAAGTTAAGTCCAGGAATCTAAAGGAAGGAGATTTGGTGCTCAAAGACAACCGAGCTCCCATTCACGACCCAAGGGGCAAGTTCAGACCCAATTGGACTGGTCCCTACATCATTAAGTCTATCTGGTCAGGTGGAGCTGTGGTTCTGATGGACCTAGATGGCCTAGAGTTCTCACAGCCGATCAACATGGACAAGTTGAAGAAATATTACCCTTGAGTGGCTCGCTAAGTCGAAAACCCGAAAGGGCGACCTAGGCAAAAGTTAGAGCACAAAAAATTTGAAATGATAAAAACTGAGCTCACAAGGTTGAAAACCTGCAAAGGGCGGCCTTGGCAAAAGTTAGAGCGTAAAAGGAGAGTGAAAATACTCGAGTGAACCCAAGCCTGAACTACGTAAGGCTTGATTCCCATCTTTGGGATACGTAGGCAACTTCATCCTGAAGTTCAGCCATAAACCTTTCCCCAATCAACTTTGTCCATTTGATCATCTCGGCCATCTTTGTCTATTCAGCATTTAAGAGTTCGGTTATGATCTTCGATACAGTGCTTTTCAGACTAGGGGCAACTTTCCGTTGCTGTGCAGTGCCGCGGTACTATTTAGACTAGGGGCAACTTGCCAGTTGCTAGGATCCGAGGTTGTGCATCTCAGTGACAGATTTCAGGCGTGTCCAGTTCTGATCCATATCGAAAATGGTTTTGAAAAGTTTTAATAAAAGTTGATTTTGTTCAAATTAATCTTTTTACAACTTAGACCATTTTTGGACCAAAGCGGAAAATTTTCAGTACCCACAACCTTCAATTTTATTGATTTCAATACAGAGTCCTCCTGCTCTTGCATACAAATTGAAGTTGCTTTTGGCTACAATCATAAAGAAAACTTGAAAGTACTAATAAAGCAATAAATCCGGGGCATAGATAAGTCAGGTGTTCCTGCGCCCCCTCCCAGAGCTGGTCGAAGCCTCTGACGCCAAGCTGGGCCCATCTGTGCCTCTTCATTGAGCCAATCTATGCACTCATCAGACAATGTGCAACTGAAAGTGGGAGTGGGGGCTAGGAGCTCTCTAGTCTTCCATGCTGTGGCATACCGGGCAAACTGTGCGCCTCGGGCTGGGAATGCAGCAGGGTACTCTATCCCCTCTCGCGGGCAAGTCTGATCATGTCCGAACTGGCGCCGGAACCGGAACGGAAAATAGAAGACACAGTGTGTCATGCCAATCAATTGAATCCCAGGTTGACGGGTCATATTATAACTCATTGCTGGCAGATTGAGCCAAGGGCAACGCCAAGCAATGCGGTCCGCGGACAAACTGTACATCCAGTTGTACCACCACTCCTCATCCAGGGCATCGACTAGACATCGTCGGAATAAATAGCTGCGAGCTAAATATACCGGACACGAGTCCACTACTCTCAACTTGTCCATCAACCATACCTGGGAGGGATGAAAAATGAGAGAATAAAGAATAGAGAGATGTACGATGAGAGAAAAGTAAAAAAAGGGTTTGGTGAGAAAAAAAAAAAAAAAAGAGCCTGAGGGCCGAGTGATGTGAGCAATACATATGTGAGATTTGGAAAACATTACCTGCAATAGTAGTGGGCTCCCCGCAAGCCTAGCCATCTCCCAGTGATGAAAAGCGTCTAAGCCCATCAATGTCTCAGCCAATGTCATGGCAATGCAGCTCTTGCCCTCCTTCAACCTTGGGCAACCTCGATCAACCGGACACTGAATCCATCGAAGCCTAGGGCAAGCAAGAAATGAGATAGCAAGCATAAGCAAAGCCCGTGTCGCCGATAGCCCTGCCAATGATGGTCGCCATGGTCACCAGCATCAGAAAACTAGCGAACCAAGCTTGGGATGTCCAGCTCCCCGTCGCGAATCAATGATCGAGCGTCATGCAAGGTGAGGCCGCACATTTGTCCTAGGGCTTGGACGTGGCCAAATCAGAGTTGAGGCAAGATTTCCTCGTTATGCTCGGACTCCATCAAAGCTTGGAAATCCTCGAAAGTAGGACACATCTCTTGCCCGCTAAAGCTAAAGACGTGTTACCGGATTCCAAAACCTTGCCGTGGCGTGGAGGAAAGGAAGATGCAACGGAGTACGGCCCAGCGTGAATAGTGCATTCAAGCCGAAGCCCCGGAAGTTCAACTTTTCCGAGCCATCCAGAGAAGCAATCCAAGCTGTGAGATTTTAGATGAGGAACGCCTCCATTTTGATGCAAAACTGAGATAAAATGAATGAACCACGAGGCTAGAACTTTTAAAGAGGATAAGGCACTGTTCGGGGGACACGTGTTGAAAAATTGGTGGTTGCCAAACCAAGTGGTCGGCCGACCACCTTTTCTGGTAGGCCGACCACCCCTTGGTCTCCAATGGAAAAAGCTGGTCGGCCAGCTTCCTTAGGTGGTCGGCCATGGAGAGAAGTGTGGCTTTGGCCTTATCCTAGTCTCTAGAAGAAAGTTCCTAGCATTTCCATGCATTGGGAGTGTTGAAGGTGCGAATTTTCCTATGTTTCGGATGCATTCCATCACTCCGATCATCCAAGATACGTCTGTTTATCGAGTTGTTGTTGAGTTTTGTTTATTGAGTTGTTGTTGAGTTTTGATTATCGAGTTGTTGTTGAGTTTTGTTTATCGAGTTGTTGTTGAGTTTTACTTATCAAGTCGAGTTGTTAAGTTTATCGAGTTGTTAAGTTTTATCGAGTTGTCGAGTTTTGTCTGTTGAAATTGTTGTTCTTTGTTTATCAACATTTCCGGGATTTGCTTATCGAGTTGTAAACTTGCTAAGGTTTTGTTGTTTCTTAGTAAGTTAAGTTGTTTTGTTTGTTGTGTCAGTTCACTACCTGACTTGGCAAATTTTCGATGCTCAATTTTCATTCAATCTCATTTTTGTGCAAAATGATGCGATGCGATGCTAAGAACATAAAATAAAACACTTTTTGAACAAAAGCTGTTTCATTCCATCATGCTTCCTTTGTTACAACATTTTACAACAAGGGTACAAGTTTTACAGAAAATAAAACTGCCTAATAATGTATAATGTGCTACAACTACTAGTAAAAAAGGCAAATAAAGCAGGAACACCTGCATCAGTGCTCTCAAGTGCAAGAATAAGAGGCCCTCTTCGTCCTCTTCGGCTGAGAAGTCCTTGCACTATCTCCACCAGCACCACCATCTGAATCGGAGCTGCTGTCCTCGGAACCCTCCTTGGCATCACCTCCGCCCTCAGAACCGGACTCAGAGTCATCCTCTCTGCCTGCAGATGTCTCTGATTGAGGATGCGCAGACTCCTCCTTTATGACAGGTGTTCTGCGCCTGCCTCGTCTGCGAGACGAGTCCCCTCTCCCAGCTCCCCGAGAAGGCCTAGATGGCCCGGCCTGTGGCCCAGTATGTAGCGGAGGCATCTGAAAAGGAAGAGGACAATTTGAGTACATTAGCCAGTATGCATATCAGATGTAGATGCAAGAAAACTACATAGAGAGGGTGTATGCAGATACAGTACATGAATGTGGTGTGTGTCAGATGTGCTCTACACATACAGTCAATCAATATAGTGAAATGTTCAAGATCAGCATGTCATCAGAAGTATGATAAATGCAAGAAAACTAAAGAGTACCGGGACACCGATGATGGACAACTGCGTCTCTCTCCACGGTACCATGCCCTCGAGTGAGGCCAACAACCCCAGCAACCCCTCAGTATACTCCATGGTAGGCTGCAGATACAAGTGCAAGTCATCAGTAAATGAATGAATGTCCAAATATCTGAGTGATAAATCAAAGCTGTAAAGCATACCGGTGGCGAGTCAGGGTCTCTGACGTATGGGTGACCAGGCATAGGAGGCTCTATTGGAATCGGGTAGGAAGTCCCGTATCGCTATCCTGTCAACTCAGTCGGAATATCTGGCCATCCGGCGTGATGATAAGTCGGGGGAATCGGGGGGACCAGTCCAGCCCCACCTCTCAATGTGCCGGCCTTGCTAGTAGAAGGGACACCTGCAGCCCGAGCTCGACTCGATGATGGCATGCCAGCAGACCTCCTCGTGGGAGTGCGGACACCTGTCAATGGAGGCATCAAGTATGTATGACGGTAAGTCGCGTACTCCTCC
The DNA here is from genome assembly GCA_030407325.1 of Camellia japonica. Classification (NCBI taxonomy): domain Eukaryota; kingdom Viridiplantae; phylum Streptophyta; class Magnoliopsida; order Ericales; family Theaceae; genus Camellia; species Camellia japonica. Next base: position 5,098 of record JAPPVO010004693.1, read on the forward strand.
TCCTCCAAATGTAGAAATACGTCGGTACCCAACATGGCGCTGTCGACATCCTGGGGAGTGAGCCCCTCATTGGATCGCATATCGTCCGGAGGTGCTGCGGGGACACTCTGCTCGGGGAAGCCCATAGTCTAGCGCATGAAGCGATCCCCCAGAAACCAGGCCCTACTAGCTGGCCCCTCAAATAGGATCCTATACCGAGAAGCGGCCCATCCCCCAGCAAACTGAAATTGGGTGTCTCCACCCAAGGGTGCCTAGGGCTGCCATGTGATCTGCGGATAACCAATGCATAAGCCGATTAGAAATCGTAAATGTGCAAGATGAATCAAAGATGAAAACATGAAGAACTAAGAGTTCTGAATTACCTCGGTCGGCCGCACTGTATCAAAAAATTGCCGTAGGTAGGGCAGAGTCTCCCGAGCTCTCAGCCGGTACTGGCCCTCAAAAACGAGCGAGTAAGGAATCATAAGAGGCACCTCCACCTCAAGCTCCGGGGCTAGTGTCGGAAAGTACGCGAAAACCTATAGCTGTGGAAAACAGGGCAATAGCCATCAGAATACAGGATGCTGAGTGCAGAATGTGAATACAGAATGTACAGAGAGTGCAGAATGCAAAGTACAGAATGTAAAGTGTGCCGTGTGTGCAATGTACAAATAATGAAAAGAAGAAATGTAAATCAAGAGGGCAGAAGGTACCTCCCAGGCTCTCCAATAGCCGCCAACTATGTTTCCCCGTCCGCGGGAGGTCGTACTCATGTAGCAGTAGAGGGTAGCTAAGCCGGCGCCACCCCAGTCATACTGACTGACCTGCGAGAGGTCTACCAGGGCACTCAGTAGATAAAGTCCAACGGTGTTCCCCCTATCGTAGAACAGAGTGGTCCCGAAGGGGAACATCAAAAACCCTCGAGTGTACTGCGCTATCTCCTCGGGAGTCTCGGGCACCCTCTCTCTGAAATGTGAGGAAAACCAAGTGTACTAGACTCTGCCCGAAGATCTGTCAACCGGTGGGTGAGCTCCCAACAGATAGATCCAAGCAGTCTCCCACTCGCCCATGTCCTCGTCATAGGGGATCGGCTAGCCTCCCATGTCAAGGCCCGTCAGCACGGCAAAATCGAATGGGGTCATAGTCATGTCCCCGGTAGCTGAGAAATGAAGGAGTTGGTGGTGTCCCCCACATCTCTCTACAAGGGCGCCCATCAGGGTCCTGCTCGCTGGATAACGTGATATCCCCGTGCAGAAGAGTCCGAACCCTGCCTGGTCAACCAGACCGCGAACGGCCTCGGGGAGCTCCGCGTACCACTCCCTGGCAATGATCGATCTGTATCCTCGTGTAATACAGGAAGATACCTGCATTCAGAATGAACACATGTATTCAATTTCAAAATAAAGTATATGAGCTGTATGCAAATTAAATAAGATACAATGCCGTGAGCTGCGTGTTCAACATAAAGTATATGGGCTGTGCGTCCATCTCAAAGTTTGTGCTGTGTACTCACCTCAAAATTTAGGCTGCGTGTTCAGAAATTCAACAGTTTGGGTTGTGTGTTCAACTCTCAACCAATGTGTGCTGTGTGTTCACCTCAAAATTTGGGCTACGTATTCAGAAAGTCAAGTGTTTGAGCTGTGTGTTCAGGCTTAAAAAACAGTGGGCTGTGCGTTCATCATCAAAGTGTAAGCTGTGTGTTTAACATCAAAGTTTAGGCTGCGTGTTCAAATTTCAAAACAATGGGCTGTGTGTTCATCTCAAAGTTCGAGCTGTGTGTTCAACATCAAGTGTTTGAGCTGTGTGTTCAGACTTCAAAAACAGTGGGCTGCGTGTTCATAATCAACAAGTTTGGGCTGTGTGTTCAGATTTCAGAAAATAGTGGACTGTGTGTTCGCCGTCAAATAGTGGGCTGTGTGTTCATCATCAAAGTGTGAGCTGTGTGTTCTGAAACTCGAGTGCTTGGGCTGCATGTCAACTTAACAAAATACTGTGCTGTGAGCTGTGTGCCAGAGTAAGCAGAAGTATGGTGTGTGAACACATTCAGATGAGCAGATAAGCATGCACAACGAAAGCGTGAAATGCACGGAAAATGCAAAATGCATTGCAGAAAATGTAAAAGTGAAGTACATACCTCTCGTGCCTGATGAGAGAGGTGGGACTCTGGCTCCCGCAGTAATAGATCTACAGGTGCTCGCTCGTCAAAGTCGGTGAAGTGGTAGAAAACGGCCCAAAGAAGGATGTGCGCCGGAGGGTCATACCTCTCGGGAACAAATGGCCGAATCCTCGGAGGGAAAGACATAATGTCTGGCTCACCTCCGGCACCTGGAGGACCTCCGCCTTGAGGAAAATGATCTGCCATCTCAAGAAATCTGCAAAATGAGCAAAAATGAGCAAAATGAGCCAAAATTAAAAAAAGTCAACAAAAGTCAACTCTCGGGAAATGAAAAAGTCAACAAAAGTCAACTCCCAAGAAAATGTTCCAAATATTGAGACGAACTTACCTCAAGTGGTGAAAATGGGAAAAGAAGCTCCGAAATCAAATTTTAATCGGTCCAAAGTGAAGAAAACCGAAAGATTTCGCGAAACAATTTTGCGTGGGACGTTGGAAAACGCGTATAAAGAGCAGATCTGAGGGAAAAAGTGGTCTAGGAAGAAAGGAGCACTGATTTCGGACTTGGAGTTATGAGCAAAAAGTGTTTGGCCAAATATATTTAAAGAAACAAGTGATAAAGTACCAAACTGCCCCTGCTTTTGGCTAGCTGGTCGGCCGACCACCTTTTCTGGTAGGCTGACCACCCTCTCTCACCAAACCTGGTCGGTGGCCCCCATGCATGGTCGGTGGCCCTCCTAGGTGGTCTCCAATGCCTCTTTGAGCTCCCTGTAAATTTTGGTGGTGATCGGAGTCCCCGGCACTCGAGAAAGTACAAGGAAAGTGCACTTTTCAGCGCGAAATCCCTCCGCGGGAACTTCAATTCCAACTTTCGATGCGTGTTTCATCGTTACTCGCCGAGAGCGAGGTGTATCCTTTTGAATACGTTGTGACCCCTCCAGGAGGTAAACCGGAGGTCGCAATTGAGTTGTCCTCGTCAAAGCTTGCATTTCTTTACTCAGTGTTTTATTTTAAACATGCTTGTAAAGTCGCACTTATCTTGCATTGATTATGCATGCCACTCGCATTGTTGTGCACGTTTCATTGGTATTGTCATACCTCCATACTTAACTTGCGTTGTCACGTACGTTTCTCCTCGCATTGTGATGCACTTTCCCATCGGCACCATGTTTGTCTGCATTCGATGTAGTGTTGAACATATGTTGCTAACTATGTTGTGCTTGTTCAGTTTCTCTCTTTTGCAGGCACGATATTGTATGTACGGTTCATTTGAAGCTGGTGCGACCAGACGAACCACACAGGTATTGTATCTTCTCCGTGTGAGACGTAGCGAGAATTGTAATTCTCTTACATTCTTACTGCATGAAATGTAGTTGCTGCTTTGCATTCTTGCTTAAAACTGTTGCATCTACTGTGAATATCTGTTTCATTACAGCTTGCTGCTTTGCATGATCATGAGTTACGTCGGCTTGGTGCATATCGTTTTGCATTTTGCCCCCGCTTGCGGGCATGCCTGCGGGCACATCTCCTTGTTTATCTTGCCTGTTTGTCTAAGTCTTCGGCCTTATCAAAAATGGGTCGTCTCTGGGCTTTGACATTCACTCCTGTCAATTACGACTTCCGAGTTTTGTCAAAGAGGGGCAACTGTAGACACCCCATTTTTGACTGACCTTAAGACTCAGACATCACCGATTGAGCGCTCGGTGATGGTACATATTGTGCTCGTTCTGAGGTCATAGAGTCTCGGCTGAGAGCCTTGCCTCCGGACTTCAGGGCTCTTTTGTGCTTTGCCTCGGTTTGCAAACCAGGTCCTGTTTTCACTGTTTTCTCTTCCCGAAGGGAGGGAGAGGTCTCGAAGACCATCTCTCAGTGGCCGTAGGCTACGTTCCGTGGTCGTAGGCCACTATTCCCGTTTGGAGACCAGTTTCCGATTTTCGGAGCCGTCGGCCGTACGCCTCAGTTCGGGACCACTTAACTTTCTCCGTTTGCTCCGGTTTTTGGCACACACCTTGTTCCCTCTCCCTAGAGGGACACTGTGGCCCGGGAGACCACCTTTGTGGTCATACGCCACCTCCGGTGCTTAATAGTCAGTTTTCGGGGCCCCCGGCTGCGCGTTTTGGCCCCCAAACCCTCGTTTTGCATCGGTGTGGGTTCATTTTTGGCATGGACCCTAGTTTTATTGTTAGGAAGGTGGTAGTAGGGTGGGAGACCACCTTTTCTCCTTGGAGACCACCTTTCCCCAGTTGACCGATTTTTCTTAGCAGGTAGGTGGTCTCCCTCACTTTTGAGCCACAATTTCGGGTCTCCCATACCACCACTGAGTTGCATTCACCTGGGAGACCACCAATCTTGGTAGGCCGACCACCTTTTCTGCTTGACCCTTTTGACCCCTTGGTCTCCCTCACTTTTGAGCCACAATTTCGGGTCTCCCATACCACCACTGAGCCGCATTCACCTGGGAGACCACCAATCTGGGATGGCCGACCACCTTGTTTGCTTGGCCCTTTTGAACCTGGTCGGCCGACCAGGGGGAGTGGTCGGCCGACCACCTTAACTGGTCGGCCAGCCTTTTGCATTTTTGTCTCTTTGAGCTGAAGCCAACTGTGCCAGCTGGAAACCTCAGAATGCATCCTCCATGTATGGAGGATGTTTAAGCTTGGTTTTAAGCTTCTTTGAGAAGCTTTGGCCTCTCTTCTCTATAAAGGGAGGCCTCCTCTTCCATTGCTAGGGTTGAACAATTAGTCTAGAGCATACACCATATATCTCTCTTTGTCTCTCCCTTTAAGCTTCAAAGAGTGAAGTTCTTGCCCTCCTTTGCACACCACCTCACAACCTAACCTCTCCATCATCCATCTAAGAACCTTGGAGCTTATTTTCAGAGGCTAAGGAGTTGCTATTTTGGTCCAGAAGTTGCTGGAGTTATTGGCTACAAGGGTAAGTCTTTATTTCCCTCTTTGTAGCATTGCTTTGCTTCATAGTTTAGCCCTATTTGCATGCATTTTTGGACTTTGTCATAAACTAAAAAAAGTCATATTTTGAGCTCCTCTTCAAGTTTGTTTAAGACCATTTTTCTGTTGGGGGTCATCTACCCCCTTGCATGCTTCATTTCCTCATGTTTTGAGCTATGCATTAGAGCATTTGTGTTGGCCTTGGTTTGGCCTTTTGGCCACTGAAATCCACTAGATTTTCAGTGGCTAATATGTGTTTTTGAGCCTCAAAATCAGAGAGGGGTGACCCTCTCACCCCTTATTCTCTTTACTAGCTTTGTTGGCCTTACAAAGGAGCCCCTATTTGCATGTTTCAAAGCCATGCTCCAGGCCATTTTTGATGAGTTTTGTGACCTGCATGACCTCTGTCTAGAGGTGGTTTGGCCATATTAAGTGTCCATTATGCATGTGTAGAGTAATCTTCTTCAAGGCCTTTCAAAGGGGCTTTCACTTGCATGCTTCCTAGACTATTTCAGGACCTTTTTGGTGGGTTTTAGGACCCTCATAACCTCTGTCTAGAGGTTGTTTTACCATTTTGTGTGTCTGTCATATATGTGTAGAACAACCCCTTGCATGGCCCTCCGAAGGAGCCTATCATTCTTGCATGCATTGACTGAGTTTCAGTGGGTTTTTGGGCATATTTTGGCATAGAATACTTCTTTTTTTGGCTAGTTTGGTGAGCTCTCATATGCTTCATATAGTTGTAGTACAACTCATGGTTCACTAGCTTTCTTTGCATGCTTTGTTGACCCTTAATTTTAGCACTTTTTGGCCTTGCCTTAAACTGATTTTGTGCATATTTTGGACTGCCTTAGCTCTGTTTTTGGGTCTCATGGTCGAATGATCTTTGTTTTGCATGCTTGTAGTTCAATACACTTGCCTAGCTGTGAGATTTGAAGTCTATTGCATGCATATACTGAGGTATTTTCATGCTTTGGGGTCATTTTGCATCATATTTCAGAGCCTATGTGAATGCCATATCCTCATGTTTTCTCCTCTTTAAGTGTGTTTGAGAGTTGTGCATGAATGCCTTGTTTTCGGACCATTGAATGAGCTTCATTTCCATGCACTTTGAACCATCATTTTGGGCCATTTTCCCACTGTTTCAGACCTGCCTAGGGTCTGTTTGGGGTTGGTTTTGCCATTCGTGCATTGCTTTGTGTACCTCTAGTGTAACGCACTTCATTAGTTTCGGTATTCAGGCCATCTAGCTTGTATTGTGTGACATATTTACATGATTCGGGACCATTGTACATCATGTTTCAGAGCTGGAAAATGTATGCTTGTATGCCATATTTCATCCTTTTCCATGCTTAGTTAGAGTTGCATGTTGTGCCTTAGGATCGGTCCATTGCATTCGTGCATGCTTGCATGTATTTCGGTTGTCTCATTTTCATCATATGGCCATTGATGTGAGTGTGGCTGAGGTCCACTCATATTGGTGTAAGTCCATCTTGCATTGTGTATGCCATTTTAGTCCATAGCATTGCGTATGCTAGGTTGCATGTTAGTGCATTGTGCATGCCATGTTGTGTCACGTGCATTGTGTATGCCATTTTAGTCCATAGCATTGCGTATGCCATTTTAGTCCATAGCATTGCGTATGCTAGGTTGCATGTTAGTCGCATTGTGTATGCCATCTCATTGCATTGTGTTTGGGATAGGAGTTAGCCCAAACACGGGAAACGAGGGACGTTTCGTACCCAAAGTGACGGAACGTGCCTCAATTCCCGGTCACCGACACTCCGGATTACCCATAATGGAGTCTAGGCCTTATTGTGTTGTCATGTGTATTCATTTCACATCGAGTCGTGCAATTCGACTCCTCAGCCATCATGCATCAAGATGAGTGATTGGTGGCACGAGGATCGAGGTGTGCATACATATGTGAAAATACTTTGCCATGCCCCTTTCTTGCTCTCTGTTGCAGCAAACCAGAAATCAGTAGCCTTCTAGAGCTTTGCACAACATCCCGGGATTAATTGCAAACAGAGGCAAATCGGGGCATCGCAAGGAATTTCCCGACGAGGCAATTCGAGCATGCATTTTCATCATTCGGAATAAGAGCTGAGGCAGTCCATTTGATAGCTTGCATGCTAATTTATCTGCTTTCCTAGTTAATTTGTTAATTAATTAGGGTTTTGTAATATTTAATTATTTATTCGGACTGTATTATTTATTCGGACCCTCTGCGAGAGGGCAATGTTGTAATAAGTGTGCGTGTGTGTGATGTATGTCTTCCAACCCCACGTCTTTCTCCCTTTTATTTATCAGCTTATGATGGTTAGTTTAGGGCATGTTTCAATTAGCATACTTATGCTCGCATGTTTGCATCTATTCATCTGTCTTGCATGCACCGGGCTTGGCTCATCATACTAACTGCATTGTATTTCAATTCCAAGTTGAATACATGTTATCTGTTGCATTTCATATGCCATGTTTAGAATAGCCGAGCCTATCTTAGTTACATTCTTGTATGTGTTGCATTAGGCATTTCAGCATAGTTAGGATCATGTATTGGATTACTAACTAGCTTCTATTTTGGCTTGGAGTACTCGGTAAGTATTTATGCTTTAGCATCCTTGCATGTGTGTGAGTGACTGCCATGATAGCATGCCTACCATGAGGCTAACTGCTTATGTGATATAACTGCTTGAATGCCTGTGGATGAAGGTTGGGTTATTTGGATTGGAACAATTCATTGATTGCGAGTTTTAAGCCCACTAGATAGTGGCAAATCACCATGTTTTCTAAGCCCACTTGAGGGTGGCAAAATCCGCATTTTAGCCTACTTACGTGTAGCAAACCGCTTTCAAAAACAAACATGAGATGTTTTGTTCCAATTCAGGCGATCTAGTCTATATTTGTATGTTGTGCGCATCACGTAGTAAATCTAGGCTAATAACCGGAATAAGAGCACATAATGTTTTCAAAACTCGATATCATGGTTAGTAGAGGCCGATCTTTGATCGGGCGAGCGGGGGTGCTCACGAAGTGACCTTCCCCAATCGTACCCAAGTTCCCGAGCCGAGGCAACTTTGGTGATGACGGACACGTGGCCTTAGGCAACGAGTCAGGGTTTCCTAAATTCCCCCAAAATAAAATATTTAGGTGGCGACTTTGTATCTGGCAAAGCAGTCCATGTTTGGCACTTCTTTCAAAAAAATCTGTTTTCAAAAATGATTTGCAAGATTTGGACTCTTTGATGATTCATCGGTCTTGCATTGCACTCTGCGAGATTAGATACAGGACTGTGACATTGAGTCCTGAACTGTAGTGAGCTCAATGAACAAAACGGGGGATTCCCTCCCGGGATGTTCGGGGACGTCTACATGGACCGCTTGAATGACAAAAAGATCGCTCAAGCAAAGAGGCCAAAATCTGGGCAAGCTTTCTTTTGAAAAACAAGCCGCCAACCTATTCTAAACACGACAATGATATTCCAATAGCCAAACTCAATGAAGTACAAGCTGAACAAGGACATAAACAATGATACAAGACAAGATATCCCAAATCCAAAATGGGTTGGGTCAAATCCGAAATCGTTATATGTGTAGAATACCGCCCAATCTACTAAAATCGCACCGATCTGCATCAATCTGCTAACTGTGGTTTAAACTTTAAAATTTATAATCTGCTTTCGAAACTGTTCCGCTTCACTATAGTTAATACGTATATATTTTTCAACCTATAATGAAATATTAAAATAAAAATAAGTGTGAGAAAGATTTAATATGTGAAATTTATTACAAATTAATAGTTATATATATGAAAAATATTATGTAAAATTAGTTTGTATTATATATATAAAAAAATATTATATAAATTAGTGTTTTATATTATACAAAGGCTTAATAATTGGTTAGAATATTCTTCAATTTGCCAAACCGTCCAAAATCGCAATTTGTCAATCTGCTAATTTGCCATTCGATTTATAATTTTACTATGAAACTATCTAAACTGCACCATGTACACCCTTAGATAGGAGTGAACACTATAAAAAGAAATTGCAAATTGGTAAAGAACCTATTTTGAATAATCAAGGAAAATTTTTCAGTATGCAATGCACACTGTATGCACCTGTAACAAGCCCGCGGGGGACCTCGCTACAGTTCGGACTCGAATTGTGTCACGGTTCTTAATCTGAACCAAAGAGTCCAAATCCGGCAAATCGTTTTGAGAAAATAGATTTTTGAAAGAAGTGCCAAACATGGACTGCTTTTCCAGATACAGAGTCGTCACCTAAATATTTTATTTTGGGAAATTTAGGAAACCCTGACTCGTTGCCTAAGGCCACGTGTCCGTCATCACCAAAGTTACCTCAGCTCGGGAACTTGGGTACGATTGGGGAAGGTCATTTCGTGAGCACCCCCGCTCGCCCGATCATAGATCGGCCTCTACTAACCATGATATCTAGTTTTGAAAACGTTATGCGTTCTTATTCCGGTTATTAGCCTAAATTTACTATGTGATGCGCACAGCATACAAGTATAGACTGGGTCGCCTGAATTGGAACAAAACATTTCATGTTTATTTTTGAAAGATGGTTTGCTACTCGCAAGTAGGCTTAAAATACAGATTTTGCCACCCTCGGGTGGGCTTAGAAAACATGGTTTTGCCACTATTTAGTGGGCTTAAAACTCACAGTCGATGATTTGTTCCAATCCAAATAACCCAACCTTCACCCACAGGCATTCAGGCAGATATATCACATAAGCACATAGCCTCATGGTAAGCATGTTATTCATGGCAGTCACTCACACGCATGCAAGGATGCTAAAGCATAAAACTTACCGAGTACTCCAAGCCAAAACAGAAGCTAATTAGAAATCCATGCATGATCCTAATTATACAGAAATGCCTAATGCAACACATGCAAAATGCAACTAAGATAGCAGGCTCGGCTATTCTAAACATGGCATATGGAATGCTACAGCTAACAAGTATTCAATTTGGAATTGAAATACAATGCAGTTAGTATGGTGTGCCGAGCCCGGTGCATGCAAAACAGATGAATGAATGCAAACATGCTATCATACTGTATGCTAATTGAAACATGCCCTAATCTAACCATCATAAGCTGGTAAATAAAAGGGAGAAAGACGTGGGGTTGGAAGACATATATCACACACACGCACACTTATTACAATTGTGCCCTCGCTCGGAGGGTCCGAATAAATAATATACAGTCCCAAATGAATAATACGGTCCGAATAAGTACAAAATCCTAACTAATTAACAAATTAACTAAGGAAAGCAGTAAATAAGCATGCAAGCTAGGGACTGCCTCGAATCTGCTCCGGATGATGAATGATGCATGTTCGGGTTACTTGGTGCAGAAATCCATTGCGACGCCCCGATTAGCCTCTGTTTACAGTTTATGCTCGGAATTTTGTGCAAAGCTCTGAAAGGCTGTTGATTCTTGATTTGCTGCAACAGAGAGCAAGAAAGGAGCATGGCAATGTATTTTCACATATGTATGCATGTTTCGATCCTCGTGCCACCAATCACACATCTCGATGCATGATGGCCGAGAAGTCGAACTGCACAACTCAATATGGAATGAATGCACAGGAAAACACGACAAGACCGAGACTCCATCATGGATAATCCAGAGTGTCGGCGACAGGGAATTGAGACACGTTCCGTCACTCGAAGTACGAAACGTCCCTCGTTTTCCGTGCTTGGGCTAACTCCTATCACAAGCACAATGCAATATGCATGACGTGCATGAATGCAATCCTAATATGCAAACCTAGCATACGCAATGCTACGGACTAAAATGGCATACTCGATGCTCGATGTGACATGGCATACACAATGCTCTAATATGCAACCTGGCATACACAATGCATAATGGACTTACACCAACATAAGTGGACCTCAGCCACACCCACATCAGTAGCCATTAGATGAAAATGAGACTCTCGAAATGCGTGCACGCATGCACGCAAACCGAGGACCGAACCTAAGGCACAGCATGCAACTCTAACAAGGCATGGCAAGTCATGGAATATGGTATGCAAACATGCAAATTTTAGAGCTAAAATATGATGCTAAACAGCCCCGAAACATGGCAATATGATACCCGATGCATGAGATGAACCCCGAAACTCAAAATTAGGCACATGGAATGACTTATAGCTATACAAAGCATGCATTATTTGAATATGAAGTATGAAGACAGAGCCAAGGCAGTCCCAAAATATGAACATTTCTAGTTCAAAGTATGGCCAAAAGATGCTAGCAAGATGGACTAAAATAGCATGTAATTTCGACTAGCAAACATGGTTTACATGGAAAGTATATGATGCACATGGAATCTGACCAAACCATCAAAAATCAGTGAATAAATCATATGAAAATAGGCCCAAATAACCACTGATATGCAACCATGACATGCAAAAATGATGAGTTACTTTAGAGGGCCATGCAAAGAGTTATTAGGCACATACAAGATAGACATGAAGCATGGCACAAACAACTCTGGAAATCAAATATGATAGTCCCAAAACTTACCAAATTATCCCTGAAATCAGTCAACAAAGCATGCAAGATAGGGCCTCTTTGGAAGGCCAAAATGACCACCAAACTAGAGAAGGAGAGAGAGGGTCACCCTCCTCTGATTTGGAGGCTCAAAATAGGATCAAAGCCACTAGAAATCCACTGGATTCCAGTGGCTAGAAGGCCAAACAAGGCATGCAACAAGGGCTAGGGTGTAAAGCTCAAAATAGAACACAAGCAAACATACAAGGAAGCATGTGACCCCAAATAAGGAAATGCCCTTAATCAAACATGGAGAGGGCCTCAAAACAAAACTTTTTCCAGTTAATAACAAATCTCAAAAACAAACACAAATAGGGCTAATCTATCATGCAAAAAATAGCCATAAAAGAGGGATAAAGGGGAAGAGGTAGTAGGTGGCTTCAAATAGAGAAAAACCCTTGATCAAACATGAAGATGAGCTCAAAAAATGACTATTTCTAGTTCAGGTCGGAGCCCAAAAATACTAGCAAAAGGAGCTAAAATATAGCACAAAATAATGTGAAAAATGGGGGAATAGGAGCTTACCCTTGTAGAGCCAACTTCCAGCAGCTTTTGGACTAGGTTTGTGAGCTCTCAACCTCTGGGAATCAGCTTCAAAGGGCTGGAATGGACTGTGGAGGTGTGGTGCTATGGGTTGTAGGGTAAATAGTGCAAGAAGCTTAGGGTTTTAGGGCTTGGACGAGAGAGAGAGAGGGGATTGTATGTAAAAAAGCTCTAAACAAATTTTGTAACCCCCCAAAATACAGCTGGAGCTGCTGGTTTTATAGGCAAAAGAGTGGAGGAAAAGGGGGGAAATTCAAATTCAAGTTCCCCCCCAAAATAGGCCTAAAAGAGAGATAAAGAGGCAAGTGATAGCTACTGGCCTCGAACCGAAGAGAGTCCTTCAACAAAGTTGAAGAGGGGCTCAAAAAAAGACATTTTATAGTTTATGACCAAGTCCGAAACAGCTTACAAATAAGCCTAAAACATCATGCAAAAATAGGCCTAAAAGAGAGATAAAGAGGCAAGTGGTAGCTACTGGCCTCAAACCGAAGAGAGCCCTTCAACAAAGTTGAAGAGGGGCTCAAAACAAGACATTTTAAAGTTTATGATCAAGTCCAAAACAGCTCACAAATAAGCCTAAAACATCATGCAAAAATAGGCCTAAAAGAGAGTTTAAACACAAGGGGTGAGAAGGAGACCTCAAACAGAGAAAGACCCTTGATCAAACATGGAGATGAGCTCAAAATATGACTATTTTCTATTCAGGTCGGAGCCCAAAAATGCAAGAAACAAAGGCTAAGAAAGCATGCAAAATGGAGCCAAAAGAGAGGGACAAGAGACTTACCCTTGTAGACCAATGAACCAGCAGCTTTTGGACCAAGAAGAGGAGCTCCTAGCCTCTGGAAAACAGCCTCAAAGTGTTGTAATGGAGGATGGAGGTGTATACCAAAAAAAAAAACGGAGCAAACGGAGGTGGTTAAGCGGTCCCGAACCGAGGCACACGGCCGTCGGCTCCGAAAAATCGGAAACCGGGCTCCAAACGGGATGAATGGCCTACGACCACGAAACGTAGCCTACGGCCACTGAGAGATGATCTACGAGACCTCTCCCTCCCTTCAGGAAGAGAAAATAGAGAAAACGGAGCCTAGTTCGCAAACCGAGGCAAGACACGAAAGAGCCCGGAAGTCAGGAGGCAAGGCTCGCAGCCGAGACTCTGAAACTTCTGAACGGGCGCAATATGCAATATCACCGAGCGCTCAATCGGTGACGTCTGAGTCTTAAAGTCGGTCAAAAATGGGGTGTCTACAGCACCCCTATCACAAAATTACGTAAGTTTTTACAAACTTACATAAGTGATCTTATAAAAATATATAAGTTGAATACAAATTCGCATAAGTCTTAACTTTTCACAAACTCACTCGAATTTGTATTCAACTTGTTCATTTTTGTGGGATCACTTATATAAGCAGTGGCAGAGCCAAAAAATTGATTCAGAAAGGGCACTTATTGATTACAATGTTGAATTTTTTTTCTTCTTCTAATCAATAGTAAAAAGTTAATATTAAAATTTTGAGCTAATTTTAACCATAAAAACTTAAGTACTCTTAACAAAAAAATTTAATATAAACTTTTATACTTTGAAAGTTTTTCATAATAATATTAATATTACCAATACTATAAAAAAAAATTCTCTTTCAATGCATATTACCAAGCTATTGTTCATTTCCTTGACCTCTCATTTGATTTCGTAATTGATTCTTCACAATATTCATAACTAAAAATAAAATTATTTCTTCATGATTGTTTAAAAATAAAGAAACTAAAATCCCTTTAGAAATTTATAATTTTAACACAAATCACCCTAAATTAAAGTTTTTAATTTCAACACATCAAACTTGTAACAACCCAAATTTTTAATTATTCTGTACAATTTATACTAATATTATTTAATCACAGTTAAGAAAATATATAATTTATTTTGTATTATTATGTGTAATTTTATAAAATGATATAATGATTAAGAATTTAGAGATCAAAAAGGATCAAAATATAATATTTATAATTAAGTTAAGTTTGGATAAGCTTAAATTAATGGAGATTAATAAGAAGGTGACACGTGGCAACTTGGCTTGGTGGCCACGGCAATCTCTCTATGAAAGAGAGGATTTGCTGGGGTGAAGAATAAGAAAGAAAAGGAAGAGAAAAAAAAAAGAAAGAAAGGAGAGAAAGGAAGGAGAAAGAAAAGGAAGAAAATTGAGGAAAAAAAATATGGAAGCTAAGCAGGTCTTTGGTAGTGGAACGAAAGAGTGAGGTATTAAAGTTAAGATGAGTTATATTATACATTGAGTCTCCATAATGTATTTTACATATGTTTTGATTTACAATAGTTTATTTATACAAGTTATGTTTTATAAATTATTATAAACTATATTAATATTTCAGTTACGTGGATTATTTTCTGAACCCTATTTGCTTAAAATGAAACCCATGGATATGTTTGTTTATATTTTAAAGAATATTTGACTATGACCTTATATACAATTATGTTTTGTAAGTACCATCACGGGAGTCCCACGCCTTGGGGGACTTAAATAACCATTGGCCCTCTGATTAGTCACTTTGTGACCCTCTGTCTGTCATGAATCCATTGACCCTCTGAATTTCTGGCGTAGAGCAAAGTGCTGTACGGAGCTAAGTGCTACACTATGGCGGGAGCCACCTCTAGAGTTCGTACGAGCCACCTCTTGAGTCCATACATTTGTTCGGTTCTGTACCGTGGTTATGACTTCTGGTGTGGAGCAAAGTGCCATACGGAACTAAGTGCTACACTATGGTGGGAGCCACCTCTAGAGTTCGAATGAGCCATCTCTTGAGTCTATAAATCTGTTCTGTTCCGTTCTGTACCGTGGTTATGATTCTATATATGATTTCCGTTTTTGATCTCTGTGTTATATATTCTGTATTTTAATATCAAGCTCTGTTTAGCCAATAATTATCCATGGTGAATTTTATGCCCTTATACTCTTAGTATAATATGTCTCACTCTGCCATGTGCTTATAGTTGTTTACCACTTTCAGGTGATATGTCAGGGCCAGCACGTAGGGTAGGCACGAAGCACTTTATAGAGATAGTTCAGCTCTGACAAGTTAATTAAATAGAAACTCCAATGATTATTTTGGTACCTTCACTTGAATATTATTTCCGCTCGCGTTTATTTATTTGTTGAAGAATTGGTCGGAGGTAACCTCAGTTACTGGCCATCACGATACTTAACCCTTGGGTACGGGGAGCGGGTCGTGACAAAACTTATTAATTTTGATACAAAGAACCACAAATCAAAATCTCTAATTTTAGCAAAAAGTAGTAATATATAAACAAAAAATTCATACAAAATTGCACATAGAATGATATGGCTTAAAGTGAACTTTTCACTTTAAAATAAAACATACCTATGAAGATGAATTGGATTTACAAAAATATATTGTTATATTTGTCACAACCCAACCCCAGGGGCTTAGGGTTGGAATCGCAACTTAATAACTTATTCTATTTGTAGCAAATTAAATTGCGCAAGCGAAAATACAAATAATTAAACTAGAAATTACTCAATTTTACTATTTTAATAAGAGAAAATACATTTATAGGACTTTCATTATTTTATTATTCAGTGACCGGCCCCGAGTAGAACAAAAAGGAGCAAAAATATAAAATAAAAAAAAAAGAAAGAAAAGAAAGACAAAATAGTGATTCAACATCAATCCACGTGCGGGTTCTATTGCGTGAGGTTATGGGTTTCCCCTACATCTCGTCACCTGAAAGGGTAACAACTATAAACACACAACAGAGTGAGAAATATTATGCCAAGAGTATAGGGAATACAAAATAACTATGGATAGTTAGTTAAGCCAAAACATTTACATAACTCGATTTGGTAAATAAATCATTTAAGTAGCAGAAACTGAAATGCAGAAATTATGTAAATAAATAACCATAACCACGGTACAAAACAGAACAGAATAAAGGTCACAGAAGTGACAATCAGAACAGAGGTCAATGGATCCATGACAAACAGAGGACCACGAAGTGGCCAAACAGAGGCCAATGGTTATTTAAGTCTCCCAAGGCGTGGGACTCTCGTGATGGTACTTACAAAACATAATTGTTTATAGGGTCATAGTCAAACATTCTTTAAAATTTAAATAAACATATCCATGGGTTTTATTTTAATAAATAGAGTTCAGAAATTAATCCACGTAATTGAAATATTTATGAAACATAACTTGTATTAATATAACTAATAAAATACAACTTGTGTAAAATAAATTATGGTAAGTCAAAACATACGTAAAATATATTATGGTAACTCAAGGTATAATATAACTCACCTTAATATTGACCTTTAGCCTTACTCCACTATCACAACCTTCCTACTATAAGTTTCATACTTCAATAACTTACGTGCCTCTCTCTCTTTTTTTTCCTTTCTTGTTTTTCCTCCCACAGATTTGATCAACTCCTCTCCATTTATAGGGAGGTAAGAACATTATCAGGCCAACACGTGGCCGATCTCGAATCCTCCTTTGGATTTGCTTCATAACTCACTAGATTTGCTCATTACTAACCATAGATTTATACTTATCTTAGTGAATGTTTATGGTAATTACACTTTTGCCCAGTTTCCTAGCATAACTATATAAATAAATTAATCCCTAATTAATTTACACTTTATTGTATACCAACAGAAAATTAATTATTTATTTTACTATCACACCCACTATTATTATTATTATTGTTATCAATATTATTATTATTTACTATCTTTAACTCTAAATTGGCCAACTAGTACTGTAATTCCATATTTCTGTTAATTTAGCCCCAAATAATAATCCTTAATTTATCCCATATTTGATAATCCAATGCCAAATTAGATTCTGTATTTATTATTATTTATTTAATAATATATTATCCAAATTAGATTCTGTATTTATTATTATTTATTTAATAATATATTATCATATACACCCACAATTATATATAACTATAAATATTTTTAAGTAAACGCTCAGGGTGTCACATTTCTCTCTTCCTAAATAGAAGTTTGTCCCCAAACTTGACGTACCTTAATTTTTGAAGAGGTGTGGGTATTTGGCTCGCATTTGACTTTCCGTTTCCCACGTAGCAGCTTCTTCGATACGATGATTTCGCCATAAGACCTTTACCAGTGGTATGGTCTTGTTTCAGAGAACTTGATCACGACGATCGAGAATCTGTACTGGTTGCTCTTCATAAGAGAGATCTTCCTGAACTTCCAGATCTTCGTAATCAACAACGTGCTCTAGATCTCGAAGGTACCGTCGAAGCATTGAAACGTGAAACACATTGTAGACGTTGGATAGTTTAGGTGGTAGTGCAAGGCGATATGCAACAGGACCAATTCTTTCCAGTATCTCGAATGGCCCGATGCAATGTGAGTTTGGCTTTCCTCGCTTTCCAAGTCGGATAACTCTTCTTGTTGGTGAGATCTTGAGGAAGACATGATCCCCTACTTGAAATTCCAAGTCCCGTCTCTGTGTATCTGCATAACTTTTCTAGCGGCTCTGAGTAGTGCGAATTCGTTGTAGGATGAGTTAGATTTTCTCACTTGTGACTTGCACGATCTCAGAGCCTAACAATTTCCTGTTCCCGACTTCCGTCCAGTATAGAGGTAACCGACATCTCCTTCCATACAGAGCTTCGTACGGTGTCATTCCAATGCTTGCCTAATAGCTGTTGTTATAGGCGAACTCCACTAAAGGTAGGTGCTCATCCCAATTACCTTTGAGGTGCAGCACGCATATACGTAACATGTCTTCTAACGTTTGGATTGTTCTTTCGGATTGTCCATCAGTTTGTGGGTGATAAGCAGTGCTAAACTTCAGTGTGGTTCCCAAAGCTTTTTGCAATTTGTTCCAGAAGTGAGACACGAAGCGAGGGTCTCGGTCAGACACGATCGAAACTGGGATACCATGCAAATGATTAATTTCCTTGATGTATAAAGTGGCAAACTTATTAAGGGAGTACATGATTTTGATTGGTAGAAAATGCACTGACTTCGTCAGTCTGTCTACTATAACCCCATATTGCATCATTCTTCGAAAGACTGTCGTAGCCCGACCACGAAGTCCATAGTAACGTGCTCCTATTTCCATTCAAGAATAGGGAGTGGTTGCAGCAGTCCTACAGATCTCTAATGTTCTGCTTTAACACGCTGACAATGCAGACATTTGGAAACATGGTTTGCTATGTCTCCCTTCATTCCCGTCGATCAGTAGTGTTCCTTCAGATCATGGTACATCTTTGTGTTGCCAGGGTGGACTGCAAATCTCGAGTTATGAACTTCCTCCAATATCTTCTTCTTGAGTTCCGGGATGTCGGGTATGCAAATTCGATTTTGAAATTTCAATATCCCATTGCTTATAGTGAAATCAGGGTCAGGCGTATTCCTTTGTTCCTCATACTTTTTCTTTAAAAGTTTATCTTCCCATTGGCGCGCTTTAATTTCTTCAATCAATGTAGGTTCTACGGTTATG
>JAPPVO010004694.1:0-21545 GCA_030407325.1 Camellia japonica
CTCTGAGTAGTCGCCCTCGCCCCTATAGCCGTCCTCATCCCAGCCGAGGGTGTAGTCCTCCATTTGCTGCACAGAAAACCTCTCGGTATCCCTCATGTGCTCAGGAGGTGAACCGGGACTATCTGCTCTGGCAACCCGAGGTCTGGCGCAGAAAACGCTCCCCCAGGTACCAAGCCCGACAGACCGGGCCCTCCAGCAAAATCCGGTAGCGCGAGGTCTCGATGGCGCCGGCATATCGATCTCGTATCACCGCTGGTAGTGGAGCCCACGGCTGCCAGGTGACCTGAAATGAAATACAGTTGATTATCTACTGATATAGAAATGTACGCTTGAAAGCGAAGTTTAAACCGATGTAAGAAAAACAATCCTCGGTGGGGGTGATGGTGTCAAAGAAACGGCGGAAGAAACTGAATGTGTCTCGGGGCCTCCGAGTGCACCTCCCATCGTAACGGCGGGAGAAAGGAACGACCAGAGGGTCTCCGTCTCTGGCACTGGCTCTAGTCTGGGAAGTAGGCGTAGACCCACAACTGCAAAACAGATGTCGGTATGACTATCAGAAGGCAGAATGTAGAATAAAGCAGAAATAAGAAAACCGTGTGTGGCGCAATGTATTGAACAGAGTGTGCAGTGTGAACAGTGTACAGTCAGTGTAAAGCAGAGTATGTGTGTGCGCGTGTACAATATGCAATCCGTGGGAAGCAGACTACAGAGTGCGCAGTGTGCAAAGTACAGAGAATGTAAAGCAGAAATGTAAAGCAGCAAAAGAAAATGTACCTCCCAGGCTCGCCAGTAGCCTCCTAGCAGCTGTCCACTGCCACGAGAGACTGAGCTCATGTAACCGTAGAGGGTGGCCAAAGCCGCGCCCCCCAGTCATACTGCACAATCCTCTCGACGTCCACCAAAGCGCTGAGCAGGCAGAGGGGCACTGTGTTCGCCCGGTCGGCAAACAGGGTGGTCCCCAGCAAGAACATGAGGAAGCTGCGCGCATATCTCTCAGAGGCCTCCTGGGTCATCGGAGCTGCGTCACCAGCGCGGGCTGCACTCGGAACTGCACCTCGAACCAGGAGTAGCGGACGAACCTGGACGAGCAAGTGGCGGTATCTCGCCGAGCAAGTAGACCTGGGCTGCGGTCCACTCATCTATGTCTGTATCGAAGGGGATCGGATCACCCCCCACCCCGATGCCGGTGAGCATCGAGAAGTCGTAAGGGGTCATCGTCATGTCCCCAGTCGCTGATAAGTGAAATGAATCGGTGGTGTCCCACCACCTCTCTGCCAGGGCGGCAAGAAGAGGTCTACAAGCAGAGAGTCTGGAGAGTCCCCTGCAGAAGGTGCCAAAGCCGGCCCGATCTACAATGCGGCTAACGGCGTCAGGCAGCGCGGCGTACCAGTCGCGAGCGACGACGTTCCCATACCCGCGGACGGCATGGGAATCTCCCTGTTTTCAAAAAAAGTAGTTGCAAAGCAATATGAGATGTGCAATTCTGAAGAAACAGTTAAAGTCACTACAAATCTAGCATGCGTGCAAGTTTTTCAGATTCAAACAGAAACAGGGTACCAGTGTGCTTACAGTAAACTACGGCGCGTGATGTGCCAGTGTGCTTTGAGTGGTCCAGTGTAAATTTGGTGCACGTGTGCACATTTTTCAGATATAAGCAAATGTCAGGTTCAGTGCACCAGTAGGTGGACTACAACTTGACGTGTCAGTACTCCCGTGCGGATCAGTATAAGTCTGGCATGTGTGCAAGTTTTCAGATGCCGGATACCGGTATGTTTTAGTGGATTACCAACGTATGATGCGTCAGCGGGCTTTGTGTGGTTCAGTTTAAATACAGCATACAGTGCGTTTTCAGATTCAAACAAGTACCGAGTGTCGGCGAATTGACAGTGCAATGTGTGCTGTGTGTTTGGGTGATTCAGACTAGTGCAGTGTGTGTGCATGTGTCTCGATCCTAAGTAGATATCAGTTGTGAAGTTGTCTACAATCAACTACAGTACAGTGTATCAGAGCTAAGCAGTTAAGGGTTGTAATCAGCTATGTCAGTTGACAGTTTACAGTTCTACATTGCGAAAAGTAAAACAGAGAAGAGTGTTACCTCGACAGCGCCAAAAGACAGGTGAGAGGTCGGCTCGCGCAGAGGAGCTCCGGGTCCAGCCCTGTCAAAACCGCGGAAGTGGCGGAGTCCATCAGGTGGTAGAATGTGAATAGCCGGGCGGTAGGTCGCCGGGTCAAAAGGACGCTCACTCAGAGGGAGGAGCTCGACCCCGGGGTCCATCTCGTGGTCCGGGGGAGTCCCAACATGCGGAATGTCATCAGCCATGGCAGTGGCGGTGAGAAAATGGCCAGAAAAGCCGGAATACGAAAAGTCAACCGAGAAGGTCAACCCCGAGAAGGCCGAAAATGGCCGGGAAGGCCGGAAGAAGAAAATGCACGGAAAGGAAGACGGAATCAAGGGGAACAAGTCCCGAAAAAGCGAAACTAGCAAAAAGTGCACCGAAACGAAGATTTGTTCGGGTGAAAATGTCCGAAACGTGGAGAATATCGCGAATCCGACGAAAAATGGGCGTGAAACGCGGAGAAATCGATGAGAAATCAAGAAAAACAAACTCTAGAGAGAGAGAATAGAGTTTTCGGCGGTATAAGGTGTTTAGATAGGGTTTAAAACCCTATTTTATAAAGCCCGAAGTGAAATGGCAGTTCTGCCCCCGATCAGCAACTTTTGGCCGGTCGGCACAATTTTGTGCCGGTCGGCACAATATTGTGCCGATGGATTGTTTTGGCGGCCGGTGGCAACCGGTGACCACCCCACCCAGCCGGTGGTGTTCCCAAGGATGTGTTTAGGCAAGATGAGGGGTTTGGGTCTTCATATCTCAAGAAAGTGCAAGAAAGTGCATCCCCCGCGCTCAACCGGCCTCCGTTTGACCTCGGACCGTTCTTCTGTGCGTGGCACTCGAATTCAAGCAAGAATGTATCCTTTTTGTATCCTTTTGTCTTTCGTAAAATTCAAAAGTTGCCCCGTGCGCATTGCACGCATCCATTACATTGTCCGGCGCATCGCGTCGCGCCATCTTACACGTCCTTTGTGACTTGCATCATTTTCCATCCAAACGAGATACGTGTGCCTCGTTTTGCATCTCATTTTCAAATGAGGTACGTGTGCCTCATTTCGCATTCCATTGCATCTCGAGGTACGCGTGCCTCGTCTTGCATCTTCTTCATTTGCATTTCATCTCGAGTCACGTGCGGTGTACTACCTCGCGTGCTTCGTCTTGCATTTTGTTTTGCATTTTCGCAGACGGTCTGACGAGACCTTAAACACGTACCGGTCCGACGGGACCCTAAACACGCCCGGTCTAGGAGACCTTAATCCTTGGAAGGTGCGAAACCCTCGTCGGATGAGGTACGCGTGCCCCATCTTGCATTTCATTACATCTCGAGGCATGTAGGCCTCGTTTTGCACTTCATTTTCCATCCAATGAGGTATGCGTGCCTCATGTTTCATTTCATCCTCACTTGCATTGTTTTGCATCCCGTGTGGCACGTGTGTCACATTATGCAAATTGCCCCAACGAGGGTCCGGCGGGACCGAAAACACGCACGGTCTGGCGAGACCTTAAACCCGCTCATTTGCATTTAGCATGCATCTCAAAAGCCGTGCGTTGGCGCGCATTTCAAACAGTCATGCATCATGTGCATTTCAAATGCATACGTTGTGCATCCCGGTCTAGGAGACCTTAAATCCTCTGAAGGTGCAATTCCTTTGGTGTTCGTCGTGCCCGAACGACTTTCGGTGGTCTGGTAAAGCCACCTGTCTGTGCTCGCGGTGAGTTCCTAAAAGACCAACTGGGACGGTGAAAACTAGAGTTCGAACGGCTTATGCCTAGAACGCAAAGGTTCGGAATTTCCGAGACTAAAGTCTGGTTTAAATACCCAGGGGGTGTACCCTCGGCTTGAAATCTGTATGGAAGCCCCATAGGTTGAGGCGGCATGTTTACGCCTCGATTCTGGATACTGAACCAACCTAGTATATCGCCCTGTTGGTAAGATAGGGAAAGCTGCGATCATAGCCATGCATCATAGCGCATATGTCATGCATAAAAAAAAAAAAAAAAACAACACATCTTGCATGTGTCATGCATCATTATCGCATATGTCATGCATTTTCAAAACCAAAAACAAAAACAAACACATGCATATGTCATGCATATCATCATTGCATTTTCTGTAAATATCCATCCCATTGCATGCATTCACTGCATCGCCTTCCGCCTATGGCTTGTGCCTCTCCAGGTTGAGCTTGGTCTGGTATGTGCTCATACTTTTCACGTCTATACACTCATAGTTCTGTGTGCGCTCGCGCCTTGAGGGCTTCGACACCTTTTCTATGTTAGACATGGCTTGTACGTGTACATGCCTTTCCTAGGCAAGATTTGGTTTGGCCCGCGTGCCATATCCATTGTATCAATATCCACTTCTATTGCATTTTAATTGCATGCATTCACTGCATCGCCTTCCGCCTATGGCTTGCACCTTTCCAGGTTGAGCTTGGTCTGGTATGTGCTCATACTTTTCACGTCTATACACTCATAGTTCTGTGTGCGCTCGCGCCTTGAGGGCTTCGACACCTTTTCTATGTTAGACATGGCTTGTACGTGTACATGCCTTTCCTAGGCAAGACTCGGTTTGGCCCGCGTGCCATATCCATTGTATCCATTTCCATTGCATTGTAGTATTGTTGCATCCGGCATTAGGATCATTATTCCCTCATCAGCGGGTCGTTTCCCCACTTATGTCAATCCACCCAATACTTGTTCTTATGTCTGTCTACATCACTCATAGTTCTGTGTGCGCTCGCGCCTTGAGGGCTTCGACACCTTTTCTATGGTAGACAGACTTGTTACCTCCATCAATCTATTTGACATTCGTGTGGTTTCGAACCGCTCATGATTGAATCATGATTCAATTGCCCTGCACGTAGTTTGCATATAGTTTCAATTGCATTGCATTGTCATTTGCACTATTCATACATAGTTTTGTATATATTGCATATCATTCAGCATTCACATGCATATTGCTAACAATATTGTACCTGTTAAGTTTGCTTTCTTTTCAGGCACGATATTGTATGTACGGTTCATTTACCGCTGGTGGAACCAGGCGAGCCGCACAGGTATTGTATCTCCCGAGTGAGACGTTTTGAGAATTGCATAATTCTCTTACATCCTTTCTGCATTGTGATGTAGACTGTCGCATGTTAGCTTATAACTGTCGCATGTATTGCTTCATTACAGCTTTCTTTGCATGATCATAAGTTATGCTCGGCTTCTTGCATTTTCGGTTGCATTTTGCCCCCGCCTACGGGCGCATATCTTATCTTTGGCATGTGTGCCTCCTACATGAACTACGCTGGTTTGATTCCCTAAGGGATACGTAGGCAGCTTGCGAGTTCAACCATTTGCGCTTTGTATGTTTGTCCAAGTCTTCGGCCTTGCCAAAAATGGGTCGTCTCTGGGCTTTGACATTCACTCCCGTCATTCTTATGACTTCCGAGTTCTGTCAAAGAGGGGCAACTGTAGACACCCCATTTTTGACCGTCCTCAAGACTTGGACGTCACCGTTGGAACACTCGGTGATTATCCATGTTTGTGTTCGTTTGGAGATTCCCGGAGTTCTCAGCTACGCGCGCCTTGCCTCAGGACCTCCGAACTCGACCGTTTGTGTTTGGTTTTGCACCAAACACTTGTGTTTTGCCTTGGGAGGGCAGGGAATGCCTTGTGAGGCATCCCCATATACCACCGGCTGGGGCTAGAGGCCACCGGCTGGCTAGAGTTGCCACCGGCACTATATTGTGCCGGTCGGCACTATTTTGTGCCGGTCGGCACTATTTTTGGCGAAATGACCATTTTGCCCTGCCGACTACTGTGCACTTGCTTTCTGAGATATTTTCAGACAGCTGTGTGCAATTTGCTTCCCCTCCATACACGTGTATGGAGGGATGAGCCCTTAGTTGCTTAGCTTGTAAGTCTTACAAGTTCTATAAGAGGAAGGCTCTTCCTCTTGGCTTAAGGTTGGATTCTTGAGAGTTTTCAGCCATTTTAGAGAGAAACCAAGCTCTGGTTTTAGGATTAGATCATATATCTATCTTATCTCTCTCCTTTCTTGCTTATTTAGTACACTAGGTGCCTTAGTTCACACTATTGCACACAAACACCTAGTGTCTCACCTTCTCCTTGCAACTGAGGTTCTAAGGCTGGTTTTTAGTGTTCTTGACTGGTTTGGAGCTCAAGGGACCAACTACTCCAACCTTTGTGAAGAAAAGCTTCAAGGGTAAGAAACTTACTTTATTTACCCCATTTTTGCACTCCATTTTTGCTTGCTTTAAAACAGTTTTTGTGCTTGGTCTATAACACAAAAAAGTTCTGTTTTTTTTTACCCTCTTTGTTGTATATTAAGGGTGTTTTGTGGTTTGGGGAAGTTTGACCCCCTTTAGGCCTTGAAAAGGGCTCATTTTTGTGCTATTTTGGAGAGATCTGGGACTTGTGTGCTTGGACCTCTCCACCACTGAAATCTTGAGGGATTTCAGTGGTGGATATGGTGCCTTAAAGTCCTAGAAAGGGGAGGGCCACACCCTCTCCTTGATGTCCTTGAAAAGGGCAAATTTTGCTTCCTTATGTAGCTTCATGCTTAAGTGTGTGTTGAGCATGTTTGACTTGTTTTCCGTGCTTATAGTGCCATGTTCTAACATGATTTCAAGTTGGTTTTGGTCTCCTATGCATGCTTAGTATAGTTGCCTTGTAATCCCTCTTTATGCCTTAACATGTCTAGGTAGTGTGCCTCCATTTCTAGCATGTTTTAAGCTTGCATTTGTGAAGCTTGTATGCTTATTTTGCCATGATTTAGCTCTGTCCATAGCCATTTGGGTCGATTATCATGCATTACATAGCTCCTTTGCATTTGGCTTGTTGGCCTTAGGAGTGTGAGTGTGTAGCATGCCTTGCTTGCTTCCTTTTTGATGTTTTGGAATCATCTAACATGATATTTCAGACCTTTTAGTGTGCTTGTATGCATGCCTTAGTTGCTCCCTTAATGCTTTAAAAGCATGTATTGAATGCTCCATGTTTTGGTCATGTTGCATGCCTTTGTGCTTGAGCCTCTTAGATGCCATCTAGATGCCCCTTAGGCTTTGTTTAGGTCTGCTTGTGACCTGTTTTGAGTCCCTTTAGCTTTGTGAGGCTTGGTAGACTTGGCCTTAGTTTAAGCCTTAATGGCTTGTTTCAAGACTTGGACCATTTGTTGCATGCTTTGACTTGCCTTGTTGCATGATTGGGCATCATATGTTGCATGATTTTCAGAGCTTTTAATGCATGCTAATAGTCCATGTTTAACTCACTTCAAGTGTGCTTGAATGTTGTTGTTATGCTTAAGTGTTGGTACCTTAACATGTGTATGTGTGCATGTGTGTTTGGCCCTCATAATTTAGCATTGTGGCCACTGATTTTGGGCCTACTAGAGTTGCCTAATTCATGTATAAGACCATCCCCCATTGGTTTGCATGCTTGCTTGTGTGCCTTGCATAAGTGCATCACATTGGTCATTTTGCATGATAGATAACATGCTTAGGGTTGCATCACATTTGCATGCATGTTAAGCCTCTTGAAATGAAGTATGATAGAGGTTTGAGCACCCTTGTTTGCTTGTTTGCATTGCATGCATTTGAAATCAAAGTTGCATTCTTGGTTCTTAGGGCCATCATGCATGGAAATGCGCGATTGGTGGTCCGAGAATCGAGGCACATGCCCCTTCGAGTCAATAACATGATAGGGAGTGTGTTTGGTGCATATATGCCTTGAATTGCATTGCCATGCAAGTTTTGCCCTCTGCTGCTGTGAGTTGCAGGTTCTGCAGGTGTTAAGTGCCGACCGGCACCTTTTAGTGCCGACCGGCAGTGAATTGGCAGCCGATAGCTTCACTCAGTGCCGGTGGCCACATCCTTCAGCCGGTGGTGTTGTACCCCAGCCGGTGGTACTCCCCAGTGCCCTGAGAGGCACTCCTGGGACTTTGGCAATTTTCTAAGGAGGATAGCAGGGAAAACAGAGGCACACTTGCATGACAGCGCGATTCCGAACGCGCGCTGCATTTGGGCCCTCCTCCCGAGGCATTTACTGTTTTAATTAGATTAATTATTTGTCTAATTAATTTAGTAATTTGTAATATTTAATTAGCTAGAATAGTTAATTATTTATTAATTTCTGTATATTTCTTTTGGTCCCTCCGAGTGAGGGCAAAGATGTAATAAGTGTGGGTGAGTGGGTGTATGTCTTCCAATCCCCATTTCTTTCTATCCCTTTTATTTACCTGCTTACAATGGTAGATTAGGGCATGTTCAGTTCGCATACCTTATGCAATGCACGTGTGCATTCATGCATTTGTTTACATGCACCGGGCTCGGTACATCATACAAACTGCATCGTACTTTCAATTCCAAATTGAATATGTGATAGTTTTAGCATTTCACATGCCATGTCTAGGATAGCCGAGCCTGCCTAGATTACATCTTCGCATGTGTTGCATTAGACATTTCAGTATGCTTAGGTCCATGCATGGATTTCTAAATAAGCTTCTGTTTTGGCATGGAGTACGATGTAAGTATTTTACGCTTTGGCATATCGCATGCGTGTAAATGTTACCATGACAGTATGCTTGCCATGCGGCTAATTGCTTACATGATGAACTGTTTGAATGCCTGTGGGTGGAGGTTGGGTTGCTTGAGTTGGGAATACTCATTGAAATCCGTGTTTTAGCCTACTCGCGAGTAGCAATTTCAAACTGTTTTCCAAACAAGACGGACATGCAATGCTTATTTCCAAATTAGGCGATCTAGTCTATACTTGTTTGCTGTGCGCACAACATAGTAATTCTAGGTTAATAACCGGAATAAGAACGCATAAAGTTTTCAAAATTGGATATCACGGTTAGTAGAGGCCGGTTTTCGGACCGGGCGAAAGGGGGTGCTCATAGCTGACCTTCCCCGATCGTACCCAAGCTCCCGAGCCAAGATCACTTTGGTGATGACGGACACGTGGCCTTCGGCACCGAGTCAGGGTTTCCTAAATTTCCCATTTTAAAAATATTTAGGTGGCGACTCTGTAATCTGGCAAAGCAGTCCATGTTTGGCACTACTTTTCAAAAATCTGTTTTTCTCAAAACAATTTGCCAGAGGTGGACTCTTTGGTTCAGACTACGAACCGCAACACACAAAACAGGGGAGTCCGAACTGTAGAGTGAAGCCCACGGGCGCGTCTACAGGTGGTCCCAGAGCTCACCAAAAAAAGCACAAAAAGGAGGCAAAACAAGGCCTAAGAGGGGGGAAACAACCCCAAACCTCAAAACAACCTTAAGCAAAGTTCAAAAGCCAGTAAAATCAGAACTTTTACTAGTTATACACTAAGCCTTAAAACAGATGCAAGATAGGTCAAAACTTGTGCAAAATGGGAAATAAAGGGGGAATGTTCTTACCCTTGAAGACCTTCTTCATGAAGAGAGCTCCAGCACCTTCCTTAGGTCAAAACCAGCCCAAGAACTCCAAGAACAACCCTTTGGCACCTCAGCAACCAAGGTATGGTGTAACACTAGGTGCCTTAGTGCAAAACTAAGAACAAAAACACCTTATACACACACAAATCAAAAGGAGAGGGAGATATAGAGATAGGATAGATACAAGACTCCTAACCCTAAAACCAGACCTCTGGAACTTCTTGGAACCCCTGAGGAAGGAGGAGAAGCCCTCCCTTTATAGGAATTCCAATCTTGCAAAGCTTACAAAACAAGCTAAGCAAGAGTTAAATCCCTCTATACACGTGTATGGAGGGGGTGCATTGTGGATGCCAGCTATCACAGCTGGCATAAATAAAATATCTGCCAAAAGCAGATGAACAGTGGTCGGCCAGCCAAAAATGACAAATTGACCAAAACAATGGTCGGCCGACCATAAAGAGTGCCGACCGGCCATCACCAATGGCCGGTAGGTAGCAACAAAACAGGGCCGGTGGCCTCAAGCCATGGCCGGCGAGGTGTGGGGATGGCTAACAAGCCTTCCTCTACCCTCAGAAGCAAAACAACAAGTGTTTGGTGCAAAACCAAGGACAGAATAGTAAAGTTGAGAGTTCCTAAGGCAAGGCACGTAGCCGAGACCTCCGAGAACTCAAAACGAACACGAACATGGATGATCACCGAGTGTTCAAACGGTGACGTCCAAGTCTTGAGGATGGTCGAAAATGGGGTGTCTACAGAAACGGACACTTAACCTGATATGCATAACATATGGGGCCTGAACGGAAGCATTAAATATTATAAAATAACATGAAATAAAAAGAAACTACATCCATTGAGCGACCACTATCATGCCAGGATCACAAACAGTGCATCAGGTGATACATATTTACATACACATATACAACCCCGCTCCTTGTTTGGGCGTACAACAAAAACATTGGAAATTTCAGCATATTATAGACAATCAGAGTATAAGTCAAAACTTAGCAAACTTCACGAAACGGGTCGGCTTCACCCAAATGCTTGGACATACAAAGGCTGACAAAGGGAGACGAGCATCGAGGGTTATAGCTGACCTCCAGATTTATTACCTACAGAATTAGACAAAATACAGAGTGAGACAATCTCAGTGAATAATAGTACTTTAATAACTCAATGTTCAAATTAAATCATAATGCAAAGCAATGCGTATATAATGTAAAAGTCAGGTAGATAATCTGATTTTGTACTCATATTCAGAACGGCCTCATTGCTTCACAACGTCACAGATTGGCCCTTGGCCTGGTGGGTTCACACATTCACAAATGGACCTTCGGCCTCATAGATTCATAACTTCACAAATTGGCCCTTAGACAGAACGACATTAAGCCCTTATCAGAATGGCATTAAGCCCTTAGCAGACATGTATGAACTCAAGAGGTGGCTCGCACGGATTCTAGAGGTGACTCGCATGGCAATACTTAGTTCCATACAGCACTTTGTTTCATACTAACAAATCATACATAATGGCCATAGGCCTCGTAACTTTCACAGCGGCTTTAAGCCAGTTCACATATGTATGGACTCAAGAGGTGGCTCGTATGGATTCTGGAGGTGGCTCGCACTGCAGCACTTAGTTCCGTACAGCACTTTGTTCCATACCGGAAATCAATAAGTCTTACAGACCGAACAATTCATATCATGTCATATTATAAACGGAAACAAATTCATATATATATATATTCTTAATTATGCTTGAATCATAAACAGAAATCAGAGTTCATGCTTGATTATACATGGTTCATCCAATAGCGCTAACAAATCAATATAGAGCATACTTGTTAGTTCCATAAAGGAACCTCCGGTACTGGGAACTTAGAACATACTTGAACCACGGTATTATCACCCCCGGGTAAGAGCCATAAGACCACGATATTATTACCCCCGGGTAAGGGCCTTGTGCTAAGGATGCCACGAATACTTTTATATATATGGACAATCACTCATTGATTCGAAACGTAACATATCAGAAAGGTCCATATGTAATACAACAAAAATAACTTCAGATTTATATGGATACACATAGCTTTTCCAATTATCCTGATTTTTCGGAGGTGTCCACACTTGATAACTTATAACTGAATGGCCTATGGCCTATTAATAACAGAACAATATGCTCTCATATTCACACAGAATTCGTTATTCAAGAATGAACATAAATTCTCTTTATTCATCAAGAAATGACGTGGTCCACTTGAGGAGAATAGAATGTTAATATTACCTATTAATCAGAAGCATACACACTTGTTTAATCGTTCATATACGTTAACATAGTTGCCTTGCAATCAACAGAGTACTAATGGTAACCGTTGCATCATTCACATGAGTTAACATAGTTAATTTAAGTTTAACAGAGCGTTGCTGATAATTGTTAGTGAAGGTAAGCACATTTTACGGATTGAACGATTCCAGAAATACATGGATACCGTAGTTCCATAATGTTCATACGTTCTGTTTGTTCGTCGTAAATCAATATAGCTATCTTGCAGATAACAGAATGTTAGTATTCATCATCAACAGTAAACAGAACATACTGCTCAATAATGCCCTTAGATTTTCCAATGGACATTGTTAACATAACTACTTGCAAGGAACGGAATGCTATGGAATGTTAACAATGAAAATCATTAACGATAATTAAATGTACGACCACAGAACTACTACTCACAGTGCTTTAGCGGAGTGCTCGCCCCTCCCGAATTATGACCTACACACATGTATAACTTATTCATTAGTTCTTTTTCCTTTTTTAATTCATTTCCTACTTCATTTTACTTCGAACGAATTTACAGGCATCTTAGGGAGATCAAACACATATTTCCAAAATACCATAGGGTTAAGCATGCAAAACAGAGCGAACAAAATTTTGCAGCTTGGGCCGCACGTGCGGCAGTGAGCCCCGCATGTACGGCAGTGATCCCCGCACGTGCGGCAATTCTGGGCAGAATGCAGTTCAAAAACTCAGCAAAACCCAATTTTTGGTACACTTCTTCAAGGCTCAAAATAGGTTCTTTAATTGCTAGAATACGGTTCAAAAATCATGTAAATAGAAGCTACAACATAGATCAATCTACATACAATTTGGATCTTTAATCTTAACTCACAAACACAACTCAACTTCATAACATTCCCATCTTCACATACACATAGACATATATACCTACGTGGTCATTTATCTACATAACCAAGTTCAAGGATCTCAATTGAAGAAATGCGATGTGATTCCCACCATATAATTCAATGAAACTCCAAATCAACCAACTCAAGAAACATTATTCTAATTAATCATTTAATACATGCTTGTTCCATATTATAAACCCTAACTTGCATAACATAAGGAATTCCTACTCAATCATCAAAGAGATGGTCCATTGGAATGAATTATACATACCTTAAATTAGAATCTTTATAATCCCTTTTTAATTTCTCAATTTTCCTCCTTGAAGAACTCCCTTACAAACCCTTCTCCTCTCTAATGCTCTCTCTCTCAGGAGATATTTGTATAAGGCTCTAAGTCAAGGAGCTAAAATATGCACACATATATATATAAAGTTGAATAAGACGAAATTTAATCAATTTAATCATCCCAAATCAATTTTTCACAAAAATGATTATTATGACTTAAAAATTATGCTGATCTCAAATGTAAGGTCAATTTCAGATTATTAAGCTCTTAAGGCTTTCAATTCCTTATCCAAACATTTTAATTGTGACAAATATGTTTCCTTACCAAACAGATATGAATCTTAATTACACTTCATTCCACATGGAAGTTCTCAATAAGCATGTAACTACGCAGAATAAGGGACTGAAAATATATCAGAGAACATGTACGAGGGTCGGGTTATTACACTCTCCCCCCCTTAAATAAGTTTGGTCCCTCAAACTTGTTCCATCCTGTAACAGATTAAACATCTCATAGTGGTATCCAACTAGACGTGTCGATGTCTAATTCAGGTGTATAGA
This sequence comes from Camellia japonica, assembly GCA_030407325.1. Taxonomy (NCBI): domain Eukaryota; kingdom Viridiplantae; phylum Streptophyta; class Magnoliopsida; order Ericales; family Theaceae; genus Camellia; species Camellia japonica. Next base: position 13,558 of record JAPPVO010004694.1, read on the forward strand.
AGTAAAAATATCAATTCCATATAGTTATTTCATAGGAGCATATGTCAAATGGGATGAGACCACAAAGGTTCACTGCAGAATATTCAAGGCATAATTCCCAGTAGACAGGGTTTAGAATCACAATATTTCCTGACAATAAGTTCCATAGCATCAATTTTCAATACAGAAACATAATAGATACCACTTCCTTAAGCATACCATGCATATATTCCCAACGTATACGTTAATTTTAATCACGGTAACAAAACGTTCTCTACTATGTTCATAACCAAATTGATCCAGCATTCACCAATAAGTTACTTAGGTACATAGCCACTAGCTTCATTATTAGTTTCTAATATTTCCCCATGTCCGAAAACATAACAAAGTCATATCGTTACATTGCTTCAAAACCATATCTACTAATTCTTGACAAGGTCAGAACAATGGGAAAAAGAATCCCAGTTAATTCTTCACAATTTCACTTCTAGATATATTAACATAAAGAGAACCATCTTCCAAATCAAATAATTACGGTGATACCCAAACAAATAACATACAGCTTTGCAAATTCATGCAGACATACCATCATAGACACTTAGTCATGCCATCACAAGTCCAATTCTGATTAATAAATATGACTATAACAGCCATTATTTGAGCAAAGGGAGCCACTCGAAAACAAAACCGGAAATCAAATTCAGAAGCATACTTGACTAATCAGTCATAACCATAAGGTGTAACATCTTTCCTTAATAAGCATCTCTTCATTTGACCTAGTTTTAATCATTTCAACATTCCACTATTCAGATGGTTCTTTCTTTTCCTACTGTAAGACACGAGATCAACCACATGGTTTCGTATCCACAACTTATATTTATCGTGGGTCAGCAATAGCCATACATAAATTATAAACCAATCATTTGGCTCAGTCAGTTAACATAACAAAATATCTAGTTACTTCACAGACATAGGTCCTACTGAGTTCATTCATAGGGTCATAAATTACGTTACATATACAGTATTCGCATCCATCCGGACCAAATGATCTAACCGATAATATCAGAGTTAGGATTCTTAGCAAGGTCAGTTCAATATGATAGTAAGTCAATTCGTAATCATATCATGAGTGTGATACACATCGGTATAAGCATACAAGAGGAAGTAAATGCCCAGTACATATCGTTAACCCACCATCAATATAGAATATCTCCATGTCCCTTCGTTTTAACAAAGTTTACTACTTCATACAGAACAGTTCATTTTTTTTAGCTTCTAATACAAATAGAGGACTAGGGTAGCAATTTGGAATAGTCAGTATTTACATATCTATACGGAAATACATCACAGAAATAATTCCTTGCTCTTAAGTCACCCATACACCTCGACAGGGTTTTCGTTCTTACGGTAAATATTGATATACAGAAACAGGTTTTTAATTCTTGCGATAGGCAATAACTGCCTCTCTTTTTAGAAGTCTCATGTAAGCAAACACATAAGCAAACATATAATGTGGGTAAGGTCCTTCATGTCGTTCAACCATGCTTACATAACAAAACAGATTACAGATGACAGAGTTAGATTTTAGATTTCAAATTTCAAATTTCAGATCACAGATTTCCATAAACAAATTACACATTCTAAGATAGGTCATTATATGTATAACTTCTTCTTACAGCCAATCGTACTCAACACAATTTCAATTAATACACAAACATAACATTTCCTTTGATCCTAGAAATATCCCATGCTTAGAGTTTAATCAATTCACTTAAAGAGGTGCTAAAAAGCCTAATTATATCATCATCATTTCTCACAGATGACTAACAACTGATAACACACATTTCATTTAATCATTTACATATAAATTGTCTTACTGACCAGTTCAAACCCTCACCACGCTTCCGCTGCGCAACTTCATTGATTTAATCCCATTTGCAGGTCCTACCATGTTCTGCATAGCAATCAATCACAATATACACAAGAAATGTACAACAGACATAAATAGTAACCATTGCGGTTAGCGTTATTACATGTACCATTATCGTTGCTATCGAGTCCTTTCATATGCACTAAGGATGTCATGCATAATGCCTAAGTCTTTTCTAGACATCCTAAAGCTCAATGGATTCGTTTGTGAGATAGCAACTCGTGCTCTAATACCACCTGTCACGCCCCAAACTCGCCCCTAAAAGTTTGGGCATGACCTAATCAAAAACGGACACTTAACCTGATATACATAACATACGGGGCCTGAACGGAAGCATTAAATATTATAAAATAACATGAAATAAAAAGAAACTACATCCATTGAGCGACCACTATCATGCCAGGATCATAAACAGTGCATCAGATATTACATATTTACATACACATATACAACCCCGCTCCTTGTTTGGGCGTACAACAAAAACATTGGAAATTTCAGCATATTATAGACAATCAGAGTATAAGTCAAAACTTAGCAAACTTCACGAAACGGGTAGGCTTCACCCAAATGCTTGGACACACAAAGGCTGACAAAGGGAGACGAGCATCGAGGGTTATAGCTGACCTCCAGATTTATTACCTACAGAATCAGACAAAATATAGAGTGAGACAATCTCAGTGAATAATAGTACTTTAATAACTCAATGTTCAACTTAAATCATAATGTAGAGCAATGCGTATATAATGTAAAAGTCAGGTAGATAATCTGATTCTGTACTCATATTCAGAATGGCCTCATTGGTTCAACGTCACAGATTGGCCCTTGGCCTAGTAGGTTCACACATTCACAAATTGACCTTCGGCCTCATAGATTCATAACTTCACAAATTGGCCCTTAGACAGAACGACATTAAGCCCTTATCAGAATGGCATTAAGCCCTTAGCAGACATGTATGAACTCAAGAGGTGGCTCGCACGGATTCTAGAGGTGACTCGCATGGCAATACTTAGTTCCGTACAGCACTTTGTTTCATACTAACAAATCATACATAATGGCCATAGGCCTCGTAACTTTCACAGCGGCTTTAAGCCAGTTCACATATGTATGGACTCAAGAGGTGGCTCGTATGGATTCTGGAGGTGGCTCGCACTGCAGCACTTAGTTCCGTACAGCACTTTGTTCCATACCGGAAATCAATAAGTCTTACAGACCGAACAATTCATATCATGTCATATTATAAACGGAAACAAATTCATATATATTATATTCTTAATTATGCTTGAATCATAAACAGAAATCAGAGTTCATGCTTGATTATACATGGTTCATCCAATAGCGCTAACAAATCAATATAGAGCATACTTGTTAGTTCCATAAAGGAACCTCCGGTACTGGTACTGGAACTTAGAACATACTTGAACCACGGTATTATCACCCCGGGCAAGAGCCATAAGACCACGATATTATTACCCCCGGGTAAGGGCCTTGTGCTAAGGATGCCACGAATACTTTTATATATATGGACAATCACTCATTGATTCGAAACGTAACATATCAGAAAGGTCCATATGTAATACAACAAAAATAACTTCAGATTTATATGGATACACATAGCTTTTCCAATTATCCTGATTTTTCGGAGGTGTCCACACTTGATAACTTATAACTGAATGGCCTATGGCCTATTAATAACAGAACAATATGCTCTCATATTTACACAGAATTCGTTATTCAAGAATGAACATAAATTCTCTTTATTCATCAAGAAATGACGTGGTCCACTTGAGGAGAATAGAATGTTAATATTACCTATTAATCAGAAGCATACACACTTGTTAATCGTTCATATACGTTAACATAGTTGCCTTGCAATCAACAGAGTACTAATGGTAACCGTTGCATCATTCACATGAGTTAACATAGTTAATTTAAGTTTAACAGAGCGTTGCTGATAATTGTTAGTGAAAGGTAAGCACATTTTACAGATTGAACGATTCCAGAAATACATGGATACCGTAGTTCCATAATGTTCATACGTTCCGTTTGTTCGTCGTAAATCAATATAGCTATCTTGCAGATAACAGAATGTTAGTATTCATCATCAACAGTAAACAGAACATACTGCTCAATAATGCCCTTAGATTTTCCAATGGACATTGTTAACATAACTACTTGCAAGGAACGGAATGCTATGGAATGTTAACAATGAAAATCATTAACGATAATTAAATGTACGACCACAGAACTACTACTCACAGTGCTTTAGCGGAGTGCTCGCCCCTCCCGGATTATGACCTACACACATGTATAACTTATTTATTAGTTCTTTTTCCTTTCTTAATTCATTTCCTGCTTCATTTTACTTCGAACGAATTTACAGGCATCTTAGGGACATCAAACACATATTTCCAAAATACCAGAGGGTTAAGCACGCAAAACAGAGCGAACAAAATTTTGCAGCTTGGGCCGCACGTGTGGCTGTGAGCCCCGCACGTGCGGCGATTCTGGGCAGAATGCAGTTCAAAAACTCAGCAAAACCCAATTTTTGGTACACTTCTTCAAGGCTCAAAATAGGTTCTTGAATTGCTAGAATACGGTTCAAAAATCATGTAAATAGAAGCTACAACATAGATCAATCTACATACAATTTGGATCTTCAATCTTAACTCACAAACACAACTCAAATTCATAACATTCCCATCTTCACATACACATAGACATATATACCTACATGGTCATTTATCTACATAACCAAGTTCAAGGATCTCAATTGAAGAAATGAGATGTGATTCCCACCATATAATTCAATGAAACTCCAAATCAACCAACTCAAGAAACATTATTCTAATTAATCATTTAATACATGCTTGTTCCATATTATAAACCCTAACTTGCATAACATAAGGAATTCCAACTCAATTATCAAAGAGAGGGTCCATTGGAATGAATTATACATACCTTAAATTAGAATCTTTATAATCCCTTTTTAATTTCTCATTTTCCTCCTTGAAGAACTCCCTCACAAACCCTTCTCCTCTCTAATGCTCTCTCTCTCTCTCAGGAGATATTTGTATAAGGCTCTAAGTCAAAGAGCTAAAATATGCACACATATATATATATAAAGTTGAATAAGACGAAATTTAATCAATTTAATCATCCCAAATCAAATTTTCCCAAAAATGCTTATTATGACTTAAAAATTATGCCGATCTCAAATGTAAGGTCAATTTCAGATTATTAAGCTCTTAAGGCTTTCAATTCCTTATCCAAACATTTTAATTGTGACAGATATGTTTCCTTACCAAACAGATATGAATCTTAATTACACTTCATTCCACATGGAAGTTCTCAATAAGCATGTAACTGTGCAGAATAAGGGACTGAAAATATATCAGAGAACATGTACGAGGGTCGGGTTATTACAATAGAGGATGGATTTTGATTGAGAAGTTTATGTTGATTGCGATTAACCCGAAATGTCATATCTAGGCTGCTTATAAATCCAAACGAAACTCTTTCTTGATTGAAATCAACCACATCAAAACCTGTGGGTTTCCTAGGGTGGATGGGTGATGGCAGGAGAGGGGAAAAAACAGAGTAGTAGAGGGGGGGAAAAAACAAGATTTTTCCTAGTTTGTTTTGGGATTTCGTGTTGGTGACTAGGGAGAAGGAATAAGGTAAGGAGGTATCAGATATATGTGGGTTTATAAAACAAAATGTCATATCTTTTATTGTTTGCTAAGATTTTTTTTTTTTATTACTATTGAAATGGATTTAAGCTCACGGGTGTAACAAGGACTTAATGAACACAAAATTTTGAAAGGGACACGTTCTGAACTTGTCATACCACATGTTTGCAAAGTTCACCGGTGTAACAAGCACTTGAGCTCCTCAAAGAGTTACCACAAATGGCATAAAGTTCGTGATGTTCAGTCAAAGACTGCTGGAGTTATTGTCAACAATGTAGCAGGTATGACAGTTCTCTCATTGCCTTATAATATATTGTTTTGTTTACAATGCATTGCATTAGGGAACAAAAAATCTAAAAAAGTGACATTTTTTTTTTTCTAATTTTGGTTTTCTCCATCAATAGTGACGGGGAAATTCCCGTGTATTCTTCATCTCACCAAATCCTCTCTTGTCAAAGCTTTTAAATGTTTATTGTGCTTGGAATATATTTTGAATTATTTTAAAGGTATGTAGTAGTGCAAGTGTAGAAAAAAAAAATCAGATCAGAGTGGTAAATTAAAAAATTTGTAATTGTTTTTGAAAATACTATTGAATTGTAATTTTTCATAAAGAAAATTAGTGGAACTGGGGTAAGTATTTGGAATTTTTTCTTTTTTTTTGTTTCATTTTTACTAAAGTTTTTTCAATTTTTTTAAAAAACTTTGCATTTTAGCATCTACTCGATTACATAGACCAAATAAGTTATAAAATTAAAATGGAAAATAATTGACTAAAAAAAACTGAAAATAAGTTGGTGATGTTTTTAGATCATTCTACACTAGATTCACAAAAAATTTAAAATTATAGAGGCAAATTAGAAAAATAAATAAATAAATTCAAAAAGAAAAAGAAAAAAAAAGATAGAGTTTTTAGTTGGTTGCCAAAACCCACCAAATTTTATTGATTGAAATAGAAAAAACCATTATTTTTATGTTGAACATCATCGCCAAGGATAGATCCATAGGGTGGGATAGTATATTTAGATTTTCAAATTTCGGGGATCCATCCTTGATCATAACAATATTAATTTATTTATTTTATATATGAAAAAAATCCATCCTTGGTCATCACAATATTAATTTTTTATTGTATACATGTAAAAAAAAAACCCCTTGGGCTAGCCAGAACAAACACTTTCACTGGTCTACCCAAAGTTCAAGCGTCGAACCCACCTTTCAACTTTACCATCATCCAACCACCTTGGTGCACTCGCTTAAGTCACCAGCTAACGCTACTCAGCTCGGAAATTATTAGATGTCTCAATCACACCTTATATTCAAACATTATGTGTTGTTTTTAAACAATGTGCGAGGGGTTTACGATTTTACTACTACCAATGTTGAAATTGTACACTATCTCTTTTCTAATGAGATTATGAACGAGATGTGGGATTGAGTTATGATTCTACTACAACCAGTGTTTAAACTCTACACTATCTCTTTTCTAATGAGAAAATTTAGTGGAACTGGGGTTCATTTTTAATGAACTTTTTTCAAAAAATTTCAAAAAACTTTGCGTTTTAGAGTCTACTCGACTACATGGAGCAAATAAGTTATAAAAAAATGAAAAACAATTCATTAAAAATAAAAGTGAAAATAAGTTGGTGATGTTTTTAGATCATTCTACACTAGATACACAAAAAATGTAAAATCTTTGACACAAATTTAAAAAATATAATATTCAAAAGAAAAAAAAAAATGAGTTTTTTTGGTTAGTTGCCAAACCCACCAAATGTTATTGATAGAAATAGAAAAAATCATCATTTTTATGTTTTGCAATCATCACGAAGGACTGATCCATAGGGTGCGAAAGTATATATTTAGATTTTCAAATTTTCAAGATCCATCCATGATCATAACAATACTAATTTATTTATTTTATACATGAAAAATAAAAGTCCATCCTTGATAATCACAATATTATTTTTTTATTTTCTACCTCAAAAAAAAAAAAAAAAAAAAAAGAAAAAAGAAGTGGTTGCCCAATGACTTAAACTAAAGCTATAGCCAGAGAACCTACAGGTTCACTGTCTAGCCTAAGTTCAACTAAGCCGGGCACAACTCACAGGTTCACAAGTCTAGCCTGAGTTCAACTAAGCTGGCCACAACCTACAGGGTTCAACTAAGGTAGCTAGAACCTAGAGGTTTACTCGGTCTAACCTGAGTTCAACCAAGCTAGCTAGAACCTAGTGGTTTAATCGTTTTAGCCTGAGTTCAACTAAGCTAGCTAGAACCTACAGGTTCGCTGGTCTAGCCTGAGTTCAAGCGTTGAAGCCATCTATCAACTTTACCATCATCCAACCACTTTGGTGCCCTCGCTTGAGTCATAAGCTAATGCTACTTAGCTCGGC
>JAPPVO010004695.1:0-26996 GCA_030407325.1 Camellia japonica
GTTTGAACTGCACAAAACAGTGCGGTACGCAAAATAGCGCGAGTTTCAACTGCACAAAACAGTGCGACGCGCAATAGCGCGAGTTTGAACTGCACAAAACAGTGCGATGCGCAAAATAGCGCGAGTTTGAACTGCACAAAACTGTGCGATGTGCAAAATAGCGCGAGTGTCAACTGCACAAAACAGTGCGATGCGCAAAATAGCGCGAGTTTGAACAGCACAAAATAGTGCGATGCACGAAATAGCACGAGTTTGAACTACACAAAACTGTGCGATGCGCAAAATAGCGCGAGTGGCAACTGCACAAAACAGTGCGATGCGCAAAATAGCGCGAGTTTGAACTGCACAAAACAGTGCGATGCGCAAAATAGCGCGAGTTTGAACTGCACAAAACAGTGCGATGCGCAAAATAGCGCGAGTGTCAACTGCGCAAAACAGGGGGATGCGCAAAATAGCGCGAGTTTGAACTGCACAAAACTGTGCGATGCGCAAAATAGCGCGAGTGTCAACTGCACGAAACAGTGCGATGTGCAAAATAGCGCGAGTTTGAACTGCACGAAACAGTGCGATGCGCAAAATAGCGCGAGTTTGAACTGCACAAAACAATGCGATGGGCAAAATAGCGCGAGTGTGAACTGCACAAAATAGTGCGATGCGCAAAATAGCGCGAGTGTCAAGTGCACAAAACAGTGCGATGCACAAAATAGCGCGAGTTTGAACTGCACAAAACTGTGCGGTGCGCAAAATAGCGCGAGTGTTAACTGCACAAAACAGTGCGATGCGCAAAATAGCGTGAGTTTGAACTGCACAAAACAGTGCGATGTGCAAAATAGCGCGAGTTTGAACTGCACAAAACAGTGCGATGCGCAAAATATCGCGAGTTTGATCTGCACAAAACAGTGCGATGCGCAAAATAACGCGAGGGTCAACTGTACAAAACAGTGCGATGCGCAAAATAGCGCGAGCGTCAACTGCACAAAACAGTCCGATGCGCAAAATAGCGCGAGTTTGAACTGCACAAAACAGTGGGATGCGCAAAATAGCGTGAGTTTGAACTGCACAAAACTGTACGATGCGCAAAATAGTGCGAGTGTCAACTGCAGAAAATAGTGCGAGTTTGAACTGCACGAAACGGTGCGATGCGCAAAATAGCGCGAGTTTGAACTGCATAAAACAATGCGATGGGCAAAATAGCACGAGGGTGAACTGCACAAAATAGTGCGATGCGCAAAATAGCGCGAGTGTCAACGGCACGAAACAGTGCGATGCGCAAAATAGCGCGAGTTTGAACTACCCAAAACTGTGCGGTGCGCAAAATAGCGCGAGTGTTAACTGCACAAAACAGTGCGATGCGCAAAATAGCGTGAGTTTGAACTGCACAAAACAGTACGATGTGCAAAATAGCGCGAGTTTGACCAGCACAAAACAGCACGATGCGCAAAATATCGCGAGTTTGATCTGCACAAAACAGTGCAATGCGCAAAATAACGCGAGGGACAACAGTACAAAACAGTGCGATGCGCAAAATAGCGCGAGCGTCAACAGCACAAAACAGTGCGATGCGCAAAATACCGCGAGTTTGAACTGCACAAAACTGTGCGATGTGTAAAATAGCGCGGGTGTCAACTGCACAAAACAGTGCGATGCGCAAAATAGCGCGAGTTTGAACTGCACAAAACAGTGCGATGTGCAAAATAGCGCGAGGGTCAACTGCACAAAACAGTGCGATGCACGAAATAGCGCGAGCGTCAACTGCACAAAACAGTGCGATGCGCAAAATAGCGCGAGTTTGAACTGCACAAAACTGTGCGATGCGCAAAATAGCGGGAGAGTCAACTGCACAAAATAGTGCGATGCGCAAAATAGCGCGAGTGTCAACTGCACAAAACAGTGCGATGCGCAAAATAGCGCTAGTTTGAACTGCACAAAACAGTGCGATGCGCAAAATAGCGCGAGTGTCAACTGCACAAAACAGTGCGATGCGCAAAATAGCGCGAGTGTCAACTGCACAAAACAGTGCGATGCGCCAAATAGCGCGAGTTTGAACTGCACAAAACAGTGCAATGCGCAAACTAGCGCGAGTTTGAACTGCACAAAACTGCGTGATGTGCAAAATAGCGCGAGTGTCAACTGCACAAAACAGTGCGATGCGCAAAATAGCGCGAGTTTGAACAGCACAAAACAGTGCGATGCACAAAATAGCGCGAGTTTGAACTGCACAAAACTGTGCGATGCGCAAAATAGCGCGAGTGTCAACTGCACAAAACAGTGCGATGCGCAAAATAGCGCGAGTTTGAACTGCACAAAACAGTGCGATGCGCAAAATAGCGCGAGTGTCAACTGCACAAAAGAGGGGGATGCGCAAAATAGCGGGAGTTTGAACTGCACAAAACTGTGCGATGCGCAAAATAGCGCGAGTGTCAACTGCACGAAACTGTGCGATGTGCAAAATAGCGCGAGTTTGAACTGCACGAAACAGTGCGATGCGCAAAATAGCGCGAGTTTGAACTGCATAAAACAATGCGATGGGCAAAATAGCGCGAGTGTGAACTGCACAAAATAGTGCGATGCGCAAAATAGCGCGAGTGTCAAGTGCACAAAACAGTGCGATGCACAAAATAGCGCGAGTTTGAACTGCACAAAACTGTGCGGTGTGCAAAATAGCGCGAGTGTTAACTGCACAAAACAGTGCGATGCGCAAAATAGCGTGAGTTTGAACTGCACAAAACGGTGCGATGTGCAAAATAGCGCGAGTTTGAACTGCACAAAACAGTGCGATGCGCAAAATATCGCGAGTTTGATCTGCACAAAATAGTGCGATGCGCAAAATAGCGCGAGTGTCAACTGCGCAAAAGAGGGGGATGCGCAAAATAGCGCGAGTTTGAACTGCACAAAACTGTGCGATGCGCAAAATAGCGCGAGTGTCAACTGCACGAAACAGTGCGATGTGCAAAATAGCGCGAGTTTGAACTGCACGAAACAGTGCGATGCACAAAATAGCTCGAGTTTGAACTGCACAAAACAATGCGATGGGCAAAATAGCGCGAGTGTGAACTGCACAAAATAGTGCGATGCACAAATTAGCGCGAGTGTCAAGTGCACAAAACAGTGCGATGCACAAAATAGCGTGAGTTTGAACTGCACAAAACTGTGTGGTGCGCAAAATAGCGCGAGTGTTAACTGCACAAAACAGTGCGATACGCAAAATAGCGTGAGTTTGAACTGCACAAAACAGTGCGATGTGCAAAATAGCGCGAGTTTGAACAGCACAAAACAGTGCGATGCGCAAAATATCGCGAGTTTGATCTGCACAAAACAGTGCGAGGCGCAAAATAACGCGAGGCTCAACTGTACAAAACAGTGCGACGCGCAAAATAGCGCGAGCATCAACTGCACAAAACAGTGCGATGCGCAAAATAGCGCGAGTTTGAACTGCACAAAACAGTGGGATGCGCAAAATAGCGTGAGTTTGAACTGCACAAAACTGTGCGATGCGCAAAATAGCGCGAGTGTCAACTGCACAAAATAGTGCGAGTTTGAACTGCACGAAACAGTGCGATGCGCAAAATAGCGCGAGTTTGAACTGCACAAAACAATGCGATGGGCAAAATAGCGCGAGTGTGAACTGCACAAAATAGTGCGATGCGCAAAATAGCGCGACTGTCAACTGCACGAAACAGTGCGATGCGCAAAATAGCGCGAGTTTGAACTACCCAAAACTGTGCGGTGCGCAAAATAGCGCGAGCGTTAACTGCACAAAACAGTGCGATGCGCAAAATAACGTGAGTTTGAACTGCACAAAACAGTACGATGTGCAAAATAGCGCGAGTTTGACCAGCACAAAACAGTGCGATGCGCAAAATATCGCGAGTTTGATCTGCACAAAACAGTGCAATGCGCAAAATAACGCGAGGGTCAACAGTACAAAACAGTGCGATGCGCAAAATAGCGCGAGCGTCAACTGCACAAAACAATGCGATGCACAAAATATCGCGAGTTTGAACTGCACAAAACTGTGCGATGTGTAAAATAGCGCGGGTGTCAACTGCACAAAACAGTGCGATGCGCAAAATAGCGCGAGTTTGAACTGCACAAAACAGTGCGATGTGCAAAATAGCGCGAGGTTCAACTGCACAAAACAGTGCGATGCGCGAAATAGCGCGAGCGTCAACTGCACAAAACAGTGCGATGTGCAAAATAGCGCGAGGGTCAACTGCACAAAACAGTGCGATGCGCGAAATAGCGCGAGCGTCAACTGCACAAAATAGTGCGACGCGCAAAATAGCGCGAGTTTGAACTGCACAAAACTGTGCGATGCGCAAAATAGCGGGAGAGTCAACTGCACAAAACAGTGCGATGCGCAAAATAGCGCGAGTGTCAACTGCACAAAACAGTGCGATGCGCAAAATAGCGCGAGTTTGAACTGCACAAAACAGTGCGATGTGCAAAATAGCGCGAGGTTCAACTGCACAAAACAGTGCGATGCGCGAAATAGCGCGAGCGTCAACTGCACAAAACAGTGCGATGTGCAAAATAGCGCGAGGGTCAACTGCACAAAACAGTGCGATGCGCGAAATAGCGCGAGCGTCAACTGCACAAAACAGTGCGACGCGCAAAATAGCGCGAGTTTGAACTGCACAAAACTGTGCGATGCGCAAAATAGCGGGAGTGTCAACTGCACAAAACAGTGCGATGCGCAAAATAGCGCGAGTTTGAACTGCACAAAACTGTGCGATGTGCAAAATAGCGCGAGTGTCAACTGCACAAAACAGTGCGATGCGCAAAATAGCGCGAGTGTCAACCGCACAAAACAGTGCGATGCGCAAAATAGCGCGAGTTTGAACTGCACAAAACAGTGCGATGCGCAAAATAGCGCGAGTTTGAACTGCACAAAACTGTGCGATGTGCAAAATAGCGCGAGTGTCAACTGCACAAAACAGTGCGATGCACAAAATAGCGCGATTTTGAACAGCACAAAACAGAGCGATGCGCAAAATAGCGCGAGTTTGAACGACAGAAAACTGTGCGATGCGCAAAATAGCGCGAGTGTCAACTGCACAAAACAGTGTGATGCGCAAAATAGCGCGATTTTGAAGTGCACAAAATAGTGCGATGCGCAAAATAGCGCGAGTTTGAACGGCACAAAATAGTGCGATGCGCAAACTAGCGCGAGTTTGAACTGCACAAAACTGGGCGATGTGCAAAATAGCGCGAGTGTCAACTGCACAAAACAGTGCGATGCGCAAAATATCGCGAGTTTGAACTGCACAAAACAGTGCGATGCGCAAAATAGCGCGAGTGTCAACTGCACAAAACAGTGCGATGCGCCAAACAGCGCGAGTTTGAACTGCACAAAACTGTGCGGTGCGCAAAATTGCGCGAGTGTTAACTGCACAAAACAGTGCGAGGCAGAAAATAGCGTGAGTTTGAACTGCACAAAACAGTGCGGTGTGCAAAATAGCGCGAGTTTGAACAGCACAAAACAGTGCGATGCGCAAAATATCGCGAGTTTGATCTGCACAAAACAGTGCGATGCGCAAAATAACGCGAGGGTCAACTGTACAAAACAGTGCGATGCGCAAAATAGCGCGAGCGTCAACTGCACAAAACAGTGCGATGCGCAAAATAGCGCGAGTTTGAACTGCACAAAACTGTGCGATGTGTAAAATAGCGCGAGTGTCAACTGCACAAAACAGTGCGATGCGCAAAATAGCGCGAGTTTGAACTGCACAAAACAGTGCGATGTGCAAAATAGCGCGAGGGTCAACTGCAGAAAACAGTGCGATGCGCGAAATAGCGCGAGCGTCAACTGCACAAAACAGTGCGATGCGCAAAATAGCGCGAGTTTGAACTGCACAAAACTGTGCGATGCGCAAAATAGCGGGAGAGTCAACTGCACAAAACAGTGCGATGCGCAAAATAGCGCGAGAGTCAACTGCACAAAACAGTGTGATGCGCAAAATAGCGCGAGTTTGAACTGCACAAAACTGTGCGATGCGCAAAATAGCGGGAGAGTCAACTGCACAAAACAGTGCGATGCGCAAAATAGCGCGAGTGTCAACTGCACAAAACAGTGCGATGCGCAAAATAGCGCGAGTTTGAACTGCACAAAACAGTGCGATGCGCAAAATAGCGCCAGTGTCAACTGCACAAAACAGTGCGATGCGCCAAATAGCGCGAGTTTGAACTGCACAAAACAGTGCGATGCGCAAACTAGCGCGAGTTTGAACTGCACAAAACTGTGCGATGTGCAAAATAGCGCGAGTGTCAACTGCACAAAACAGTGCGATGCGCAAAATAGCGCGAGTGTCAACTGCACAAAACAGTGCGATGCGCCAAATAGCGCGAGTTTGAACTGCACAAAACAGTGCGATGCGCAAACTAGCGCGAGTTTGAACTGCACAAAACTGTGCGATGTGCAAAATAGCGCGAGTGTCAACTGCACAAAACAGTGCGATGCACAAAATAGCGCGAGTTTGAACAGCACAAAACAGTGCGATGCGCAAAATAGCACGAGTTTGAACTACACAAAACTGTGCGATGCACAAAATAGCGCGAGTGTCAACTGCACAAAACAGTGCGATGCGCAAAATAGCGCGAGTTTGAAGTGCACAAAACAGTGCGATGCGCAAACTAGCGCGAGTTTGAACTGCACAAAACTGGGCGATGTACAAAATAGTGCGAGTGTCAACTGCACAAAACAGTGCGATGCGCAAAATAGCGCGAGTTTGAACTGCACAAAACAGTGCGATGCGCAAAATAGCGCGAGTGTCAACTGCACAAAACAGTGCGATGCGCAAAATAGCGCGAGTGTCAACTGGACACAACAGTGCGTTGCGCAAAATAGCGCGAGTGTCAACTGCACAAAATAGTACGATGCGCAAAATAGTGCGAGTTTGAACTGCACAAAACAGTGCGATGCGCAAAATAGCGCGAGTGTCAACAGCACAAAACAGTGCGATGCGCCAAATAGCGTGAGTTTGAACTGCACAAAACAGTGCGATGCGCAAACTAGCGCGAGTTTGAACTGCACAAAACTGTGCGATGTGCAAAATAGCGCGAGTGTCAACTGCACAAAACAGTGCGATGCACAAAATAGCGCGAGTTTGACCAGCACAAAACAGTGCGATGCGCAAAATAGCACGAGTTTGAACTGCACAAAACTGTGCGATGCGCAAAATAGCGCGAGTGTCAACTGCACAAAACAGTGCGATGTGCAAAATAGCGCGAGTTTGAACTGCACAAAATAGTGCGATGCTGTAACAAGCCCGCGAGGGACTTCGCTACAGTTCGGACTCGATTTTGTCGCGGTTCCAAATCTTGAACCAAAGAGTCCAAATCCGGCAAATCGTTTTGAAGAAAAACAGATTTTTTTTTGAAAGAAGTGCCAAACGTGGACTGCTTTGCCAGATAACAGAGTCGCCACCTAAATATTTTTTAAATGGGAAATTTAGGAAACCCTAACTCAGTGCCAAAGGCCACGTGTCCGTCATCACCAAAGTTGGCTCGGGAACTTGGGTACGATTGGGGAAGGTCACATCGTGAGCACCCCCGCTCGCCCGGTCAAAGACCGGCCTCTACTAACCATGATATCTGATTTTGAAAACTTTGTGAGCTCTTATCCCGGTTATTAGCCTAGTTTACTATGTGATGCTCGCAGCATACAAGTATAGACTGAATCGCCTGAATTGGAACAAAACATTTCATGTTTGTTTGTTTGAAAAGTGGTTTGCTACCCGCAGGTAGGCTTAAAATGCGAATTTGCCACCCTCAGGTGGGCTTAGAAAATCAAAGGTTTTGCCACTATCTAGTGGGCTTAAAACAAACAGTCAACGCATTGTTCCAATTCAGATAACTCAACCTCCACCCACAGGCATTCAAGGCAGTTATATCACATAAGCAAATAGCCTCATGGCAAGCATGCTATCATGGCAACACTCACACGCATGCAAGGATGCTAAAGCATAAAACTCACCGAGTACTCCAAGCCAAAACCGAAGCTTATTAGAAATCATGCATGATCCTAAATATACTGAAATGCCTAATGCAACGCATGCGAAAATGCAACTATAGCAGGCTCGGCTATTCTAAATGGCATATGGATGCTACAACTAGCACGTATTCAATTTGGAATTGAAATACAAATGCAGTTTGTCTGATGCGCCGAGCCCGGTGCGTGCAAAACAGATGAATGATGCAAACATGCTGTCATACTGTAATGCTAATTAAAATATGCCCTATATCTAACCATCATAAGCGGGTAAATAAAAGGGAAAAAGACGTGGGGTTGGAAGACATACATCGCACTCACCCACACTTATTACAATATTGCCCTCGCGCAGAGGGTCCGAATAAATATACAGTCCGAAATAAAAGAATAATACAGTCCGGAATTACAGTCCGAATAAGATACAGATTTCTAATTTAATTAACAAATTAAACTAAGAAAGCTGTAAACTGGCATGCAAGCCAGGGGCTGCCTCGCTTCTGACGGATGATGCATGTTGGGCTGCCTTGGCACGGAAATCCACTGGGATGCCCCGATTAGCCTCTGTTTGCATGGTTTCTCGAGATGCGTGCCAAACTCCGAAAAGTTGCTGTTTCTTTGATATGCTGTAACAGAGAGCAGGAAAGGGGCACAACAATGCATTTCACAAATATATGCATGCCTCGATCCTCATGCCATCAATCACGCATACCGATGCATAATGGCCGAGGAACCGGATTGCACAACTCGATATCAGATGAATGCAGATGAATGCTACAACAAAACCTAGCTCCATCATGGATAATCCGGAGTGTCGGTGACTTGGGAATTGAGATGCGTTCCGTCACTCGGAGTACGAAACGTACCTCGTTTCCCGTGCAATATGCATGATATGCATGAAATGCAACTAACATACAATCCTAGCATGCGCAATGCTATGAAAATGAGATGCCTCGAAATGCGTGCCCACTGGCACGCAAACCGAGGCGATGACATAAAGGTACGAAATGCAATGATGGGCTTACACCAATATGAGAAGGCCTCAACCACACTCATACGGGATGCCGGAATGATAAAAATGAGGTGCCTCGAAGTGCGTGCTCACGGGCACGCAAACTGAGACGATGATGAAATGCAAATCGGATAAAACAGAGGGCCTCGAAATATGTGCCCACGGGCACGCAAGCCGAGGCAGAGGCATACGTAATGCAAACCGGATAAAACAGAATGTCTCGAAATGCGTGCACACGGGCACGCAAACCGAGGCGGAGGCATCCGCAATGCCAATCGGATAAAACAGAACGTCTCGAAATGCGTGCACACGGGCACACAAACCGAGGCGGAGGCATACGCAATGCCAAGCGGATAAAACAGAGTGCCTCGAAATGCGTGCACACGGGCACGCAAACCGAGGCAGAGGCATACGCAATGCCAAGCGGATAAAACAGAGTGCCTCGAAATGCGTGCACACGGGCACGCAAACCGAGGCGGAGGCATACGCAATGCCATGACATGGAAAAATGTAGATTGGGCTTACACTAACATGAGAGGGCCTCAACCACACTCACATAAGTTGCCGGAATGATAAAAAAGAGATGCCTCGAAAAGCGTGCCCACGGGCACGCAAACCGAGGTGATGATAAACAAGCATGAAAATGCAGATTGGGCTTATACTAACATGAGTGGACCTCAGCCTACTCACATGGGAAGCCAACGGATAAAAAAGAAGTGCCTCGAAATGCGTGCACACGGGCACGCAAACCGAGGCATGGCCCGAAGGCATGAAATGACACACGGAATGCAAATTGGGCTTACGCCAACATGAGAGGCCTCAGCCGCACTCACATAAGCTGCCGATGAATGAAAACGGAGTGCCTCGAAGTGCGCGCCCGCGGGCACGCAAACCGAGGCATGGCCCTAAGGCACAGAAATGACATGCAAATGAGATGCGACAAATGGCATATGGAAAATGAAAATTTCAGCGGCTAAAATGATGCATAAACAGCCCCCGAATTATGACGAAATTGCACCCAATGCCCGAAATGCGATATAATGCACCCGAAATGGCCTACGGCTATGCCAAACATGCACAATTGACACATGACAGCAAAAACAGTAGCAAGGCAGCCCCAAATATAGCATTCTTTCAGTAAAAACATGGCCAAAATGCAAGCATAGATATGGCAACAAAATCATACAAGATTAATGGCCAAAAGAGCATTACAATGGGAGGTGGTATATACAAACACCAAATGGACAAACTTTCTTCTACAACATGAAAGAGGGCCCAAAAATAAGCATATATGCAGTTTATGGCAGCCTCTAAATCATAAGACAAACATGCCAGAAATGGAAGGCAAAATGGAGCCGCAAAAGGGTATAACACAAGACATGCAATCTATACATCAAATGACCAAACCTTCTTCATGAAACATGTAAAGGGGGTCAAAATAAGACCAAAACCAGTAGGGGTCGAAGTCCCAAAAACAAACACAAATAGGTCAAAAATTGCATACAAAATATGGCATACTTGATGAAATTGAAGGAACTAGTATATACAATGGCCAAATGAAGTTGAGCTCCTCTACAATGTTGTAGAGGGGCTCAAAATTAGCACAAAAGCAGTAGGGGTCGGAGCCCCAAAAACCAACACAAATAGGTTAATTTTAGCATGCAAAAATGTGACAATCTTGATGAATATTGAAGGAACTAGTATATACACATACCAAATGAAGTTGAGCCCTTCTACAATGTTGTAGAGGGGCTCAAAAATAGCACAAAAGCAGTAGGGGTCGGAGCCCCAATTCTCAACCAATTAGAGTATAAAAGAAGATCAAGAAAAAGCCCTAAAAGTTGGTTTTGAATACTTACCCTTGAAGACTTGTCTTTCTTTGCTTCTTGGCTTGGATTTGTGGCTTCTCAACCTCTGAAATTCACTTCCTAGCTACTGGAATCAAAGTTGGAATGGTGAGGCTAGGTGTTGGTGAAGAAATCAAGCAAGACTTGAAGCTTTTTTGAAGGTTTTGGCTATGGAGATTAGGGTTTTTGCTTAAGTGTTCTTGAAGACAAATGTTCTAACCTAGGCAAAGGAGCCCTTGGTTCCTTTAAATAGGCAAAACAAGGTGTAAAAGGGGAGGGCAAAGCATCCAAGCTTTCCCTCCCAAAATATCCCCCGGATGGGGGAGATATTTTGCAAAAATATCCGGACAGCAGGAATGAGCTGGAAAGCAGAAAGCTGGCCGGCCAGGTGGTTTTCTGCAAGGTGGCCGGCCAGCCACCCCCCATGGCCGGCCAGCCACCTCCCATGGCCGGCCAGCCACCCAAAAAATGAAGTTGAAATTTTCGGGCCGACCACCACTTTTTTGTGTCCTCCCAGATGTGTAGAACAAGGCCCCAGGGTTGGAATCTGGCAACTCTGAAACAGGAGTCACAACATAGAGCTTGAAGAAGAGGCTCAAAAATGAAATCAACAATTGCTGGCCGACCACCACTTTTTTGTGTCCTCCAAGATGTGTAGAACAAGGTTCCAAGGTCGGAAATTGGCAACACTGAAGCAGGAGCCACAACATAGAGTTTGAAGAAGAGGCTCAAAAATGAACTCTTGAATTGCTGGCCGACCAGTACTTTTTTGTGTCCTCCCATGTCCCCTGATCACAGATATGTAGCTTTGGTTGGAAGAAAATATCCCCAGGGTGTTCAACATTGGCCCGGAAGTGAGCAAAACGGGCGCCGGAGGAGCGAAACTGGTCGTCTGGGATAATTGCTGACCTTCCCCCCCCCAGTGATCTTCCTCGTGTTGAAACAGAGGTACCTGCCAAATTTGAACAAAAACTAATGAGAAATGAGCGCCTGGGGTCAAAACCGAGCAATCCGGGATCCCGAAAATGGGCTGCAGGTGCCGGAAGTGGTGTTCAGCAGCGAAGTGGGTATCTGCGACCCCAGTGTCCCTCGGAATAACAAAACAGAGGTTCCTGCCAAAAATCAGAGAAAACTGATGCAAAATGAATGCTCGGGGCCAAAACCGCGCGGTTCGGGGTTCCGAAAACCGGCTATGAGCACCGAAAGTGGCATACGGCCACGAAGTGGGCATCGGGGGCGCCAGTGTGCTCTGTTATGATGAAACAGAGGTACATGCCACGAACCGGAGAAAACCGATGCGAAATGAATGCTCGGGGGCCAAACCGCGAGGTTCGGGGCCCAAAAACTGGCTGTAGGCACCGAAAGTGGCATACGGCCACGAAGTGGGCATCGGGGGCCCCAGGGTTTCTCAAAATGATAAAACAGAGGTACCTGCCAAGAACCGGAGAAATCGGAGATGGTTGGGCGGTCCCGAGCCGAGGCACACGGCCTGGCGGCCCCGAAAACCGGGAACCGGGCTCCGAAATGGGCAAAATGACCTACGGCCACGAAATGTAGCTCACGGCCACCGGGAGATAGTCTACAGGACTACTCCCTTCCCTCAGGAAAGAAAACAGAGAAAACCGAGTCTGGTTCGCAAACCGAGACAAGGCACAGAAGAGGATTCGGAAGTTCGGAGGCAGGGCGCACGGCCGCGACTCTGAGACTTCTGAATGAGCACAGCATGCAACATCACCGAGCGCTCAACCGGTGACGTCTGAGTCTTAAGGTCGGTCAAAAATGGGGTGTCTACAGTTGCCCCTCTTTGACAGAACTCGGAAGTCACAAGTAACGGGAGTGAATGTCAAAGCCCAGAGACGACCCATTTTTGACAAGGCCGAAGACTTAGACAATCAAACAGGATAAACAGAGAAATGTGTGCCCGCAGGCAGGAGCAAAATGCAAAATGATAGGCACGGAGCCAAGTGATCATGCAAGTGCAGCAAGCTGTAATGAAGCAAGTATTGACAAATAGATGCAACAGTTTTAAGCAAGAATGCAAAGCAACAACTACATTTCATGCAGTTAGGAATGCGGAGAATCCTTCGATTCTCGTCGTACCTCACACGGAGAAGATACGATACCTGCGCAATTCGTCTGGTCGCACCAGCCTCAAATGAACCGTACATACAATATCGTGCCTGCAAAATAGAGAAATTCAACAAGAACAATATGCCAACAACATATATTCGATGTGATTCCTAAGATTCCAAAAGTCTAACACACGCAGTGCCGGCAGGTAAACGCATCGCAATGCGAGAAAAGATGACGCGTAACAACGCATACTCAAGCATAGAGGTATGGTAAACATGCATGACAATGCAAAATATTCATGAGAATGCAAATTGTGAGCCAAATAATGCAAAACGAGCGCAAATCAAGAGTGCCCGTTCGTTGCGAAATAATAAACAAGAAAGCGCGCATTTCGGCGATGACAACTCGATCGCGGCCTCTGATTCACCTCCCGGAGAGGTTATAACATGTTCAAAAAGGATACACCTTGATTTTGATGAATAATGACGAGACACATGTCAGAAATTGCAGCTAAAGTTCCAACGGAGCAATTTCGCGCCAGAAAGTGCACTTTTCTTGAACTTTTTCAGGTCCCGGGAACTCCGATTTTCTGAACACACAGTCCAAATTGATGATGAACACACAGCCCACACTGATTAGGATTGAACACACGGCCCAAAACATAGATTTACTGCACACGCAGCCTAGATTTGAAGTGAACACGCAGCCCATTGATTAAGAGCAGAACACACAGTCCCAAACTATGATTTACTGAACACACAGCCCAGATTTGAAGTGAACACGCAGCCCACTGATTAAGAGTAGAACACACAGTCCCAAACTCTGATTTACTGAACACACAGCCCAGATTTGAAGTGAACACGCAGCCCACTGATTAAGAGTAGAACACACAGTCCCAAACTCTGATTTACTGAACACACAGCCCAGATTTGAAGTGAACACGCAGCCCACTGATTAAGAGTAGAACACACAGTCCCAAACTCTGATTTACTGAACACACAGCCCAGATTTGACGTGAACACACAGCCCACTGATTAAGAGTAGAACACACAGTCCCAAACTCTGATTTACTGAACACACAGCCCAGATTTAGTGAACACGCAGCCCACTGTTTAAGAGTAGAACACACAGTCCCAAACTCTGATTTACTGAACACACAGCCCAGATTGAGTGAACACGCAGCCCACTGTTTAAGAGTAGAACACACAGTCCCAAACTCTGATTTACTGAACACACAGCCCAGATTTGACGTGAACACACATCCCACTGATTAAGAGTAGAACACACAGTCCCAAACTCTGATTTACTGAACACACAGCCCAGATTTGACGTGAACACACAGCCCACTGATTAAGAGTAGAACACACAGTCCCAAACTCTGATTTACTGAACACACAGCCCAGATTTGAAGTGAACACGCAGCCCACTGATTAAGAGTAGAACACACAGTCCCAAACTCTGATTTACTGAACACACAGCCCAGATTTGAAGTGAACACGCAGCCCACTGATTAAGAGTAGAACACACAGTCCCAAACTCTGATTTACTGAACACACAGCCCAGATTTGAAGTGAACACGCAGCCCACTGATTAAGAGTAGAACACACAGTCCCAAACTCTGATTTACTGAACACACAGCCCAGATTTGAAGTGAACACGCAGCCCACTGATTAAGAGTAGAACACACAGTCCCAAACTCTGATTTACTGAACACACAGCCCAGATTTGAAGTGAACACGCAGCCCACTGATTAAGAGTAGAACACACAGTCCCAAACTCTGATTTACTGAACACACAGCCCAGATTTGAA
This sequence comes from Camellia japonica, assembly GCA_030407325.1. Taxonomy (NCBI): domain Eukaryota; kingdom Viridiplantae; phylum Streptophyta; class Magnoliopsida; order Ericales; family Theaceae; genus Camellia; species Camellia japonica. The sequence goes on from JAPPVO010004695.1 coordinate 14,730, forward strand.
GTGAACACGCAGCCCACTGATTAAGAGTAGAACACACAGTCCCAAACTCTGATTTACTGAACACACAGCCCAGATTTGAAGTGAACACGCAGCCCACTGATTAAGAGTAGAACACACAGTCCCAAACTCTGATTTACTGAACACACAGCCCAGATTTGAAGTGAACACGCAGCCCACTGATTAAGAGTAGAACACACAGTCCCAAACTCTGATTTACTGAACACACAGCCCAGATTTGAAGTGAACACGCAGCCCACTGATTAAGAGTAGAACACACAGTCCCAAACTCTGATTTACTGAACACACAGCCCAGATTTGAAGTGAACACGCAGCCCACTGATTAAGAGTAGAACACACAGTCCCAAACTCTGATTTACTGAACACACAGCCCAGATTTGAAGTGAACACGCAGCCCACTGATTAAGAGTAGAACACACAGTCCCAAACTCTGGAATGCTAACAAGTAAAAATATCTGCATGTGGGAGCCACGGCTGCCGCTTGTCTTCCTGATCATACTCACAACTTTCCCTATTCTCCAACGGGGTGACAGACTAGGTTGGTTCAGTATCCAGAATTGAGGTGCATGCATGCTATCTCAACCTATGGGGCTTCCATACGGATTTCAAGCCGAGGGCGCGCCTCTGGGTATTTAAACCAGACTTTAGTCTCGGAAATCCCGAATCTTTGCGTTCTAGGCCACGGCCATTCGAACTCTAATTTCCACCGTCGCAGTTGGTCTCCTAGGAACTCATCGCAAACACGGCCAAGATGCCTCTGGCAGGGGCTGGTATTCAGAGAGAGCATTTCTGATCGCCATTCTGGCTTGAAGTAGACTTGATCTTGAGCTTGAGGTAGAGGCACACTCATACTTCGGAACATTGGCAAGACCTGAAGAGATACACACGGAATACAGTCTCGGAACTTACTGAAGTTGGAGCAAACTCAGATGCCCGACATTTTCCTCTTTTGCTTTTGCTTTGCAGTTCGGAACCATTATAGCTTCAGATAGATCCTGATTTTACTGTTCTCATATGACTTGGGTTGAACCCTGCGATTTTATGAAAGAACAAATTTTGTTTTGCACAAATGTGGAGAACGGCACGGCACTCGGAGCACAAAACAATTTTATTTTTGAAATTGAGAGATGAGTTTTTCGACTAGGTATTGAGCCTACGACTGAACACAGCAAAATGACTCAACAAGGAAATAAAAGGCACACAACCTAGATACATCGAGTAACACTCGAAACGACTCAAAACAAGAAACGAGATAAAACAAAAAGACACGACACTCAGACGTGCACAGGGAGCCTGTTTCACCGGGTAGTGTTTCCCACCCTTTTCTTATTTGTGGTTCTCACATCACTCAGCCCTCAAGCTCTGTTTTTCTGAAAAAGCCCTTTTCTCACTTTTCCTCTCATCGCACATCTCTCTATTCTTCAATTTCTCATTTTTCAATCCCTTCCCTGGGTGGTTGATGGATAAACAGCAAGTTGTGGGCTCGTGCCCCTAGCATTCTGCTAGATTCTCTTCTTCCGCTTACAGCTAGTGAATTCCTCCCACAGAGAAGTTGCGCTACAACTGGGTGTGTAGCAAATTTGCAGCTGACATCGGTTGACGATGCTCTACTGGAGAGTTTGGACGTAATCAGATGTGTCCAGATGAGGGAGTGGAATATCTTGATCCATTCCAGTTCGTGCTTCGCACAGGGCTTGATACCTCGTTGCTCGGAAGATGAGGGAGCTTTTCGGCCCTTTTGTTGTCGCCTTCAGTTGTGCATTTTCTGGCAGGTAGAGTGCCCTTCTTGGCAAGTATTTTGATAAAGGGGAAAGGACAGAACTCCTGACTCAACTGTGCTCCTAGTTCATCATGTTGACCATTTTTTATTATTTTTTTTTTGAGCTTTTGCTAAAGTAATTTTGACCGACATGAGAGTTAGATTAACATGCTTGTTCAATTTTTGATTTGAAATCATGCAAGTCAGGTTATGAGCACTGAAAATTTTCCTTTTTTGGGTCCAAGAAGTGGTCCAATTTTTGGAAAAGATGGAACGATTTTCGAGAAAATTAGTCAACCTCAGTAAAAATTCTCAAAAACTATTTTTGCAAACGGCCACTTGCTCAACGAGCGTGAAACCTACTCCTGAGATGCGCAACCTCGGATCCAAAGAAAAACTGCCCCGTGCTTGAAGAGAGCTGCATGGCAACGGAAAGTTGCCCCTTGTTTGAACGGCATCGCGGCGCATTGAATGGCAACGGAAAGTTGCCCCTTGTTTGAATGGTACTGCGGCACATTGTAGTCAGTCCTCAGAGCGACGAACACAACCAAATCCTCAGATATAGGGGAGACAAAGATGACCAGAACCATCGCATGGACACAATTGAATTTTGAATTGTTTTACGGCTGGACTTCAGAATGAAGTTGCCTACGTATCCCAAACATGGGAATCAAGCCTTACGTAGTTCGGGGTTAAGGTACACTCGGGTATTAACCTCTCCTTTTTAGGCTCTAACTTTTGCCAAGGCGCCTGTTGCAGGTTTTCGACCTTGCGAGCTTTGTTTTTCTTTTCATTTCATTTTCATTTCATCTCTTTTTTCTTTTTTTTTTCTTTTTCATCTTTTCTTTTTTTTCTTTTCTTTGCATTTTTTCCTTTTCTCTTTTTTGTTCTTTTTTGCATTTTCTTTTTTGTTCTTTTTCTTCTTTTTCTTGCTCTAACTTTTGCCTGGGTCGCCCTTACGGGTTTCGGCCCAGCGAGCCTCTCGAAGGGTAAAAGTGTAACAAGTCCATGCCAAATGGTTTTGAGATTGAAGCCCTCTATATCCAGGAGAGTGGCTGCTGTATTAACTTGCAGAAAGATCCACATTTGGCTCTTCGAGCACATCGGATATTTTTTTGCCCCTAGTTCGAGGGGTGCTTCTGTTCTAGCTTTGCAAGCTTCTTCTGATGAGGCCTGGCTTTCTTGATCTGACTTTGGTGCCTCTTGTTCGAGGGCTGCTTCAAATCTGGCCACACAGGCCTTACATCGTGGTCGACCGTTGAACATTCTGAATGCCAGTTCAAGGTTTGAAAGCTAAGGGGAGGAGTCTCGAGGCTGAGAGCGATCCTAAGCTGCACAATCTCAAGAGCGATTCCACACATGTCTTTGCAGGACCGCGCAAAACATTTTTTGAAAGTTTTTAAGAAAGCGACAAATCGCTCGCGCTGAAGACAGTGTAGGATCAATCTGGATCAAGCCAGGGTCCTTCTCAGTACTCACGCTAACAAGCATGATTTCATTCATTAAGGGCTGAGCACGCCTCTCTTTCTCTCATTTGATCAAAGTTTTGCAAATCCCGAGGAATTCCTTCCTCTTTGTTTTCACTGCAGTGTTCAAAAAAGGTTTTGAAAAACTCAAGTCATTACAATGACTTCAAGGCACAAGAGAGCAGGTGGAATGCACTGCCATTTCATTCAGAACTTCTGGCACAACTGGCACAAGGCAGAAGCGAGCACAAGAATGTGAAAATCACTGCTGTTTCATTCAAAATCTGTTGGCATAACTGGCTCCCTGGCAGAAACAGACTCAAAACAAAACAAAAAGACAAATGCGAAACAAAATGGTGACGCCCGAGGTAACACCCTCCGGAATCACCTGACTTCTATACAACAGGACTGACTCGATACAACAAGACAGACCCAAAACAAAAGAGACTGACTCAAAACAAAAGACAGACTCAAAACAAAACAACAAAACTGACCCGATACCCAAGTCGAAAAGTACAAAAACTAGCATTCGCAAATGCTCAAAATAGTGCGTGCCATACGCCACATCTGGAGTAAACTAAGTGCCGCCCGCAGGTGGCTCATCCCCTGATCACATACTCGCACTATCCTCCAAGTTCACTGACCCAGTGACGATAGATTTTGCTGAGCTCGGTGGGAGGACGACCCCGTTGTCAAACAAATCCTGTACTTCGTGGCGAAGACGGAAGCAATTGTTGGTAGCATGGCCAGTTTGCTGATGGTATGCGCAGTACTGGGTAGCATCATGCGTAGCCGGATGATGGTTCGGGAAAGGCCGAGGCTCAAGAGGTTTGAGATGGCCTTGTCCTACAAGGATTTGGAAAGCTTTGGACAAAGGCATGTGGAGGGCATGGAAGACCCTCCGGCCTCGGGGTTGGTACTTTTGGATTTGCGGATTTTTGCTGGATGCACCAACAAGAGAGAGATTGGCAGGTGCTGGCCTGGTTTGCTGATCTCTTCCTAGTGCAGGATTGTTTCTGATACAACGACCCTTCTCCCAGTTTTCCCTTTGATTTAGACTGCCCCCGACTTGGGTGGCGAAAATGCCGTCCACAGTTTTTGCAACAACTGTGAGCACTTGCTCTTTGTTCAGTCCCTCGGCTTTCAAAGCCTCAACAGCCAACAGAAGATGCTCATGGGGATCAATGCCTGCCCCTATCTTATTCTTTCCACTCGCCTCCACTTTGCTAAGGGATTGGCCTTCCTCGGATGTAGCTCGCCCCAAGACTGGGGAGCCTTTTGACATGAACTCCCTGGTAGGCGATGTGGTCGATGACGGAGCCAAAACTCCAAAGGCCAGATCTGCCACAGTTCTTTGAAGATCTTCGATCATCCTCATCAGCTCAGAAGTAGTGGGTTCATGGGTTTGGGATGATTGGGGTTCAAGTGCATCCATCGTGCTTAAGCCCATGCTTTCCGGGATAAACATCTCGGGCTTGAGTATATGGGTCGGGGGGTATATACTGGGGTTGTAGGTGGGTGGCAGTGTATGGCTGAGGTTGGGACGTGGATGAGGTACTTGGTCCTTGGGGTTTTGAAATGGAGCTATTGTCCGGTTGTCAATGAGATTCTGGATCTCATGACGAAGGCGGTAGCAATCATTGGTGCCATGGCCACGCTGCTGATGATATACACAGTATTTGCTGGGGTTATGTCTGGCAGGGAGTGGGTTTGGCAAAGGTTGAGGATTAAGGGGTTTGAGATTCCCTCTTTCCATCAGGACTTTGAATGCGCTGGTTAGGCTCATATGGAGGGGAGTGAAAGTTCTGCCCTGAACTCGGGCTGGGCTGGCTGGTTGTGAGGCAGATGTCCCAGATGGGCGCTGCGTTCCAAAACTGGTCTCAGCTTGCATGGCAGTTTCCTGATTCAACGCTGCTACCACGGCCACAAATTCTTCCGAACCCTGTGACATCACGGTCTGCTGAGTCCGAACAAAGGTGATGTGACTGGTGACTGACGGATCAGATGAACCGGTGAGCCCTGACTGGCCTTTCTTTGCCTTGCCTCAGCGAAAGAACACTGGTTGCCCTTGAATTGAATTTCTGACCTAACAAAGTCTATCAGCACTAGTCCAATGTACCTGGGGGATAGTGGAGCCTTCTGAAGCTATGGTTCCAGGACTACCCTAGCAAAAGAGAAAACAGACAGCATCTCAGCCCAATTTCACCAGAACAGATATGAGTATAGTTGGATGAGTATGCCCTTTCCTGGATTCTACCCCCAAATTCTGCCTCAAAACTGAATCTGATATCCGCAGATAACTGATTCTCAAATAACTGACTGATGCCCGCAGGCCTGATACCCAAAATACTGAATTGGTGCCCGCAGGCCTGATGCTCAAACTCGCAAACTGATACATGCATTCCCTGTAGAGACACACTCTAACAAGCACATAACAGATAAGTGAGAGCCAAAACACCCTATGTTGGGGTAAGGTTTCCCTGTCCTATTTTGTCAGGAGCTAGGGTTTCACTACGCACGCAGCGGCTTCAAACAACCTATAAACGGGTAAGCAACCTGTCCTAGTTTGGAATGGTCACTATGGATCCGAATATGCACTAGGTCGAATGGTCAAAAAGGGTGCCCCGGTAAAACCGGGGTTTGTGTTCCCATGCTGTCAGAGCCCAGAGCCGATCAGCCTTACGGACATGACTTGACAAGACAAGCCTCCGGCAAATCGTTCGGGAATGGCATATGGCAAACACGGTGTCCTAGGCGCACCAATGCAAATGCAATGCAAAGAAACACACAAGTGTAGTCAAAAGCAGATATCATGAGTTCGAGTCAAGTTCTCTAATCCCCAGCAGAGTCGCCAGAAACTGTAACAAGCCCGCGAGGGACCTCGCTACAGTTCGGACTCGATTTTGTCGCGGTTCAAATCTGAACCAAAGAGTCCAAATCCGGCAAATCGTTTTGAAGAAAAACAGATTTTTTGAAAGAAGTGCCAACATGGACTGCTTTGCCAGATAACAGAGTCGCCACCTAAATATTTTTTAAATGGGAAATTTAGGAAACCCTAACTCAGTGCCAAAGGCCACGTGTCCGTCATCACCAAAGTTGGCTCGGGAACTTGGGTACGATTGGGGAAGGTCACATCGTGAGCACCCCCGCTCGCCCGGTCAAAGACCGGCCTCTACTAACCATGATATCTGTTTTGAAAACTTTGTGAGTTCTTATCCGGTTATTAGCCTAGTTTACTATGTGATGCTCGCAGCAACAAGTATAGACTGAATCGCCTGAATTGGAACAAAACATTTCATGTTTGTTTGTTTGAAAAGTGGTTTGCTACCCGCAGGTAGGCTTAAAATGCGAATTTGCCACCCTCAGGTGGGCTTAGAAAATCAAAGGTTTTGCCACTATCTAGTGGGCTTAAAACAAACAGTCAACGCATTGTTCCAATTCAGATAACTCAACCTCCACCCACAGGCATTCAAGGCAGTTATATCACATAAGCAAATAGCCTCATGGCAAGCATGCTATCATGGCAACACTCACACGCATGCAAGGATGCTAAAGCATAAAACTCACCGAGTACTCCAAGCCAAAACCGAAGCTTATTAGAAATCATGCATGATCCTAAATATACTGAAATGCCTAATGCAACGCATGCAAAATGCAACTATAGCAGGCTCGGCTATTCTAAATGGCATATGGATGCTACAACTAGCACGTATTCAATTTGGAATTGAAATACAAATGCAGTTTGTCTGATGCGCCGAGCCCGGTGCGTGCAAAACAGATGAATGATGCAAACATGCTGTCATACTGTATGCTAATTAAAATATGCCCTATATCTAACCATCATAAGCGGGTAAATAAAAGGGAGAAAAAGACGTGGGGTTGGAAGACATACATCGCACTCACCCACACTTATTACAATATTGCCCTCGCGCAGAGGGTCCGAATAAATATACAGTCCGAAATAAAAGAATAATACAGTCCGGAATTACAGTCCGAATAAGATACAGATTTCTAATTTAATTAACAAATTAAACTAAGAAAGCTGTAAACTGGCATGCAAGCCAGGGGCTGCCTCGCTTCTGACGGATGATGCATGTTGGGCTGCCTTGGCACGGAAATCCACTGGGATGCCCCGATTAGCCTCTGTTTGCATGGTTTCTCGAGATGCGTGCCAAACTCCGAAAAGTTGCTGTTTCTTGATATGCTGTAACAGAGAGCAGGAAAGGGGCACAACAATGCATTTCACAAATATATGCATGCCTCGATCCTCATGCCATCAATCACGCATACCGATGCATAATGGCCGAGGAACCGGATTGCACAACTCGATAAGATGAATGCAGATGAATGCTACAACAAAACCTAGCTCCATCATGGATAATCCGGAGTGTCGGTGACTTGGGAATTGAGATGCGTTCCGTCACTCGGAGTACGAAACGTACCTCGTTTCCCGTGCAATATGCATGATATGCATGAAATGCAACTAACATACAATCCTAGCATGCGCAATGCTATGAAAATGAGATGCCTCGAAATGCGTGCCCACTGGCACGCAAACCGAGGCGATGACATAAAGGCACGAAATGCAATGATGGGCTTACACCAATATGAGAAGGCCTCAACCACACTCATACGGGATGCCGGAATGATAAAAATGAGGTGCCTCGAAGTGCGTGCTCACGGGCACGCAAACTGAGACGATGATGAAATGCAAATCGGATAAAACAGAGGGCCTCGAAATATGTGCCCACGGGCACGCAAGCCGAGGCAGAGGCATACGTAATGCAAACCGGATAAAACAGAATGTCTCGAAATGCGTGCACACGGGCACGCAAACCGAGGCAGAGGCATCCGCAATGCCAATCAGATAAAACAGAACGTCTCGAAATGCGTGCACACGGGCACACAAACCGAGGCGGAGGCATACGCAATGCCAAGCGGATAAAACAGAGTGCCTCAAAATGCGTGCACACGGGCACGCAAACCGAGGCAGAGGCATACGCAATGCCAAGCGGATAAAACAGAGTGCCTCGAAATGCGTGCACACGGGCACGCAAACCGAGGCGGAGGCATACGCAATGCCATGACATGGAAAAATGTAGATTGGGCTTACACTAACATGAGAGGGCCTCAACCACACTCACATAAGCTGCCGGAATGATAAAAAGAGATGTGCCTCGAAAAGCGTGCCCACGGGCACGCAAACCGAGGTGATGATAAACAAGCATGAAAATGCAGATTGGGCTTATACTAACATGAGTGGACCTCAGCCTACTCACATGGGAAGCCAACGGATAAAAAAGAAGTGCCTCGAAATGCGTGCACACGGGCACGCAAACCGAGGCATGGCCCGAAGGCATGAAATGACACACGGAATGCAAATTGGGCTTACGCCAACATGAGAGGGCCTCAGCCGCACTCACATAAGCTGCCGATGAATGAAAACGGAGTGCCTCGAAGTGCGCGCCCGCGGGCACGCAAACCGAGGCATGGCCCTAAGGCACAGAAATGACATGAAAATGAGATGCGACAAATGGCATATGGAAAATGAAAATTTCAGCGGCTAAAATGATGCATAAACAGCCCCCGAATTATGACGAAATTGCACCCAATGCCCGAAATGCGATATATAATGCACCCGAAATGGCCTACGGCTATGCCAAACATGCACAATTGACACATGACAGCAAAAACAGTAGCAAGGCAGCCCCAAATATAGCATTCTTTCAGTAATAAACATGGCCAAAATGCAAGCATAGATATGGCAACAAAATCATACAAGATTAATGGCCAAAAGAGCATTACAATGGGAGGTGGTATATACAAACACCAAATGGACAAACTTTCTTCTACAACATGAAAGAGGGCCCAAAAATAAGCATATATGCAGTTTATGGCAGCCTCTAAATCATAAGACAAACATGCCAGAAATGGAAGGCAAAATGGAGCCGCAAAAGGGTATAACACAAGACATGCAATCTATACATCAAATGACCAAACCTTCTTCATGAAACATGTAAAGGGGGTCAAAATAAGACCAAAACCAGTAGGGGTCGAAGTCCCAAAAACAAACACAAATAGGTCAAAAATTGCATACAAAATATGGCATACTTGATGAAATTGAAGGAACTAGTATATACAATGGCCAAATGAAGTTGAGCTCTCTACAATGTTGTAGAGGGGCTCAAAATTAGCACAAAAGCAGTAGGGGTCGGAGCCCCAAAAACCAACACAAATAGGTTAATTTTAGCATGCAAAAATGTGACAATCTTGATGAATATTGAAGGAACTAGTATATACACATACCAAATGAAGTTGAGCCCTTCTACAATGTTGTAGAGGGGCTCAAAAATAGCACAAAAGCAGCAGGGGTCGGAGCCCCAATTCTCAACCAATTAGAGTATAAAAGAAGATCAAGAAAAAGCCCTAAAAGTTGGTTTTGAATACTTACCCTTGAAGACTTGTCTTTCTTTGCTTCTTGGCTTGGATTTGTGGCTTCTCAACCTCTGAAATTCACTTCCTAGCTACTGGAATCAAAGTTGGAATGGTGAGGCTAGGTGTTGGTGAAGAAATCAAGCAAGACTTGAAGCTTTTTTGAAGGTTTTGGCTATGGAGATTAGGGTTTTTGCTTAAGTGTTCTTGAAGACAAATGTTCTAACCTAGGCAAAGGAGCCCTTGGTTCCTTTAAATAGGCAAAACAAGGTGTAAAATGGGAGGGCAAAGCATCCAAGCTTTCCCTCCCAAAATATCCCCCGGATGGGGGAGATATTTTGCAAAAATATCCGGACAGCAGGAATGAGCTGGAAAGCAGAAAGCTGGCCGGCCAGGTGGTTTTCTGCAAGGTGGCCGGCCAGCCACCCCCATGGCCGGCCAGCCACCTCCCATGGCCGGCCAGCCACCCCAAAAAATGAAGTTGAAATTTTCGGGCCGACCACCACTTTTTTGTGTCCTCCCAGATGTGTAGAACAAGGCCCCAGGGTTGGAATCTGGCAACTCTGAAACAGGAGTCACAACATAGAGCTTGAAGAAGAGGCTCAAAAATGAAATCAACAATTGCTGGCCGACCACCACTTTTTTGTGTCCTCCAAGATGTGTAGAACAAGGTTCCAAGGTCGGAAATTGGCAACACTGAAGCAGGAGCCACAACATAGAGTTTGAAGAAGAGGCTCAAAAATGAACTCTTGAATTGCTGGCCGACCAGTACTTTTTTGTGTCCTCCCATGTCCCCTGATCACAGATATGTAGCTTTGGTTGGAAGAAAATATCCCCAGGGTGTTCAACATTGGCCCGGAAGTGAGCAAAACGGGCGCCGGAGGAGCGAAACTGGTCGTCTGGGATAATTGCTGACCTTCCCCCCCCCAGTGATCTTCCTCGTGTTGAAACAGAGGTACCTGCCAAATTTGAACAAAAACTAATGAGAAATGAGCGCTCGGGGTCAAAACCGAGCAATCCGGGATCCCGAAAATGGGCTGCAGGTGCCGGAAGTGGTGTTCAGCAGCGAAGTGGGTATCTGCGACCCCAGTGTCCCTCGGAATAACAAAACAGAGGTTCCTGCCAAAAATCAGAGAAAACTGATGCAAAATGAATGCTCGGGGCCAAAACCGCGCGGTTCGGGGTTCCGAAAACCGGCTATGAGCACCGAAAGTGGCATACGGCCACGAAGTGGGCATCGGGGGCGCCAGTGTGCTCTGTTATGATGAAACAGAGGTACATGCCACGAACCGGAGAAAACCGATGCGAAATGAATGCTCGGGGGCCAAACCGCGAGGTTCGGGGCCCAAAAACTGGCTGTAGGCACCGAAAGTGGCATACGGCCACGAAGTGGGCATCGGGGGCCCCAGGGTTTCTCAAAATGATAAAACAGAGGTACCTGCCAAGAACCGGAGAAATCGAGATGGTTGGGCGGTCCCGAGCCGAGGCACACGGCCTGGCGGCCCGAAACCAGGGAACCGGGCTCCGAAATGGGCAAAATGACCTACGGCCACGAAATGTAGCTCACGGCCACCGGGAGATAGTCTACAGGACTACTCCCTTCCCTCAGGAAAGAAAACAGAGAAAACCGAGTCTGGTTCGCAAACCGAGACAAGGCACAGAAGAGGATTCGGAAGTTCGGAGGCAGGGCGCACGGCCGCGACTCTGAGACTTCTGAATGAGCACAGCATGCAACATCACCGAGCGCTCAACCGGTGACGTCTGAGTCTTAAGGTCGGTCAAAAATGGGGTGTCTACAGATGCGCAAAATAGCGCGAGTGTCAACTGCACAAAACAGTGCGATGCGCCAAATAGCGCGAGTTTGAACTGCACAAAACAGTGCGATGCGCAAACTAGCGCGAGTTTGAACTGCACAAAACTGTGCGATGTGCAAAATAGCGCGAGTGTCAACTGCACAAAACAGTGCGATGCGCGAAATAGCGCGAGTTGAACTGCACAAAACAGTGCGATGCGCAAAATAGCGCGAGTGTCAACTGCACAAAACAGTGCGATGCGCGAAATAGCGCGAGTTTGAACTGCACAAAACAGTGCGATGCACAAAATAGCGCGAGTGTCAACTGCACAAAACAGTGCGATGCGCAAAATAGCGCGAGTGTCAACTGCACCAAACAGTGCGATGCGCAAAATAGCGCGAGTGTCAACTGCACAAAACAGTGCGATGCGCAAAATAGCGCGAGTTTGAACTGCACAAAACAGTGCGATGCGCAAAATAGCGCGAGTGTCAACTGCACAAAACACTGCGATGCGCCAAATAGCGCGAGTTTGAACTGCACAAAACAGTGCGATACGCAAACTAGCGCGAGTTTGAAACTGCACAAAACTGTGCGATGTGCAAATAGCGCGAGGTCAACTGCACCAAAACAGTGCGAAGCACAAAATAGCGCGAGTTTGAACAGCACAAAACAGTGCGATGCGCAAAATAGCGCGAGTTTGAACTGCACAAAACTGTGCGATGCGCAAAATAGCGCGAGTGTCAACTGCACAAAACAGTGCGATGCGCAAAATAGCGCGAGTTTGAACTACACAAAACAG
>JAPPVO010004696.1:0-29655 GCA_030407325.1 Camellia japonica
ATAAACGAGAAATTGCAGGTTCACGCCTAACATTATTAGCTCGCAGCTATTTCCTCCAGTGACGTTTAGTCGATGGTCCGGATGAGGGAGTGGAGTATTTTGATCCATTCCGATTCGTGCTTCGCACTTGGCTTGATACCTCGCTGCTCGGAGAGTGAGGGAGATTTCAGCCCTTTTGTTATTGACCTCAGTTGTGCCCTTTCTGGCAGGTAGAGTGCCCTTCTCGGCAAGTATGGTGACAATGGGGGAAAGATAGGAAGCCTGACTCAACTGTGCCCCTAATTCATAATTTTGACCATTTTTTATTTTGGTTTTCTACTAAAACAATTTTGACCAACATGAGAGTTAGATTAACATGCTTGTTCGATTTTTCGACTTAAAATCATGAAAGTCAGGCTATGAGCACTGAAAATTTTCCTTTTTGGGTCCAAGATACGGTCCAGTTTTGGAAAAATGGAATAATTTTTGAGAAAATTAGTCAACCTCAGTAAAAATTCTCAAAAACTGTTTTTGCAAATGGCCACTGCTCAACGAGCACAGAACCTACCCTTGAGATGCACAACCTCAGATTCAAAACAATGGAAAATTGCCCCTTGTTCCAAAGGGCACTGCACAGTAACGGAACGTTGCCCCTTGTTTGGATGGCACCGCAGCACGTTGTATGGCAACTAGAGAGTTGCCCCTTGTCTGAATAGCACCGCAGCACATGACAACTAGTCCTTACAGTGACAATTACAACCAAATTCTCAGATACAGAGGAGACAAAGATGACCAGAACCATCACATGGACACAGTTGAATTTGGAAGTGTTTATGGCTGGACTTCAGAATAAAGTTGTCTACGTACCCCAAACATGGGAATCAAGCCTTACGTAGTTCAGGTTAAGGTACACTCGGGTATTAACCTCTCCTTTTGCGCTCTAACTTTTGCCAAGACCGCCCTTCGGGTTTTCAACCTTGCGAGCTATATTCTTCTTTTCTTTTCATTTCTTTTCATCTTTTCATTTCTTTTTCTTCATTTCTTTTTTTTCATTCTTTGCATTTTTCCTCCCTTTTTTTTTGTTCTTTTCCTTTTCTTTTCTTCTATTTTTCTTGCTCTAACTTTTGCTTGGGTTGCCCTTCCGGGTTTTTAGCCTAGCGAGCCTCTCAAGGGTAAAAGTGTAACTTTGTCCATGTCCAATGGTTTTGAGATCCAGAAGTCATCTGAATCCAGGAGAATGGTTGTTGTTCGCTGACGATGTAGAAGTCCATCCAATGGGGGCTGAATTTGCCCCTAGTGTTGTAGATAGGAACTCAGTTGTTCTTCAGCAATACTTTCTTCTTTCTTCCCTTATGGGATTTGGCATTCTTGCCAATCTTCGTCAGCTTGAGAAACATCCCAATTTTTTGACTCTTCGAGCGTATCTGACATTTTTTGGCCCCTAGTTCGAGGGGTGCTTTTGATCGAGCTTTGCAAGCTTCCTTTTGATGATATTTGATCTTCTTGATCTGACTGCGTTGCTGCCAATTCATGGGCTGCTTCGAATCTGGCCACACAGACTTCCTTTTATGGTTGACCATTGAATATTCTGAATTAAGGTTCAAGGTTTGAAAGTACAGGGGTCGAGTCTCGAGGCTGAGAGCGATCCTAAGCTGCACAATCTCAAGAGCGATTCCACACAGGTCTTCGCAGGACCGTGCAAAACATTTTTTGAAATCTTTTAAGAAAGCGACAAAGTCGCTCGCGCTGAAGACAATGTAGAACCAATCTGGATCAAGCCAGGATCCTTCTCAGTACTCACATTAACAAGCATGATCTCATTCATTAAGGGCTTAAAATGCCTCTCTTTCTCTCAGTTGATCAAATTTTTGCAAATCCCCGAGGAATTCCTTCCTCTTTGTTTTCATCACAATGTTCAAAAGGTTTTGAAAAACTTAGGTCAATGCTATGACTTTAAGGCACAAAAGAAGTAGGTGAAAAGGCACTGCCGTTTCATTCAAACTTTCTGGCACAACTGGCGCAAGACAGAAGCGAACACAAAGGTATGAAAAGTTACTGCTCTTTCATTCAGATCTTCCGGTGTAACTGGCTCCATGGTAGAAACAGACCCAAAAGAAAGCAAAAAGACAAATACATAACAAAACAGTGATATCCGAGATAACACCCCCGGAATCACTCGACTTCTGTACAACAGGACTGACTCGATACAACAAGACAAACCCAACTGACATAGTACAAGAAGACTGACTATATACTACACAACAAGACTGATCTAATACCCAAGTCAGAAAGTACAAAAGCTAGCATTCGTAAATGCTCAAAATGGTGCGAGCCAAGCCCCACACCTGGAATAAACTGAGCGCCGCCCACAGGTGGTTCAACCCTTGATCACATACTTGTATTATCCTCGAAGTCCACTAACTCGGTGATGACAAACTTTGCTGAACTCGGTGGGAGGATGACCCCGTCGTCAAATAGATCCTGCACTTCATGGCGAAGTTAGAAGCAGTTGTCGGTGGTGTGACCAGTCTGTTGATGGTACGCACAGTACTGGGTAGCATCATGTGAGAGAGGGAGCTTACTCAGGAGAGGCCGAGGCTCAAGAGGTTTGAGATGACCTTTTTCAGCGAGGATTTGAAGAGCCTTGGACAAAGGCATGTAGAGGGCATGAAAGACCTTGCGACCTCGGGGTAGATACTTCGAAGTCTGTGAACCTTTGCTTGACGCACTAGCAAAAGGATCAGCAGGTGCTGCCTTGGCTCTCTGATCTTTTCCAGGTGCAGGATTAAGGTTGGAGGGAACGGTTCCGGTACGACGGTCCCTATCCTGATTTTCCCTTTGGCCTGAACTGCTCTCGGTCTGAGCAGGGAAAATGTCATCCACAGTCTTAGCCACAACTGCGAGTACTTGTTGCTTATTCAACCCCCCGGCTTTCAAAGCCTCAACAGCTTGCTGGAGTTGTTCATAAGGATCAGTGTCCACCATCACCTTGTTCTTTCCACTAGCCTCAGCTTGATGGAAGGTTTGGGTTGCTACTTCAGTGCGAAGCCCCGTTGTCGTCGACATGTCATTGCCGGAGCTTGAGACAGCTTCAGGTTGGCTGAGCTCAATTACAATTCGCCCCAGTAGCAGGGGCTCTTGCGGCATGAAGTTCCCGGCATACGATGTAGTTGGTAGCGGAGCCGACATTCCGTAGGCTAAATCAGCCACAGATCTCTGAAGGTCACCAATCATTCCCATCAACTCAAATGTGGTGGGCTCACAGGCTTGAAACAACTGGGGTTCCCAGATCGGATGTGCGGCAAGCGACCTGGGTAGATGTGGTATTTCAACGTCGGTCTCACCCTACAAGATGATTCCTTGGTTTAACGCGGCTACCATAACCACAATTTCCTCTGAATTTTGTGTTATCATAAGTCCGCTAAACTGAATGGAAGTGATGTGACCGGTGACTGCCGGATCAGATGTCTGCCTTGCTTTAGCGAAGGAGAACACTGGCTATTCTGAACTAAATCTCTGAACCTAAAAGAGAAAACAGGCAGCATTTCATCCCAATTTCATCAGAACTGACATAGGCATAGCTGAATAACTGTACTCTACTACTGATCACTGTTTCCCAAAATCATTGCCCCAAATCTGAATCTGATACCCGCAGATATAATTGATTCTCAAAACACTGATGTCCGTAGGCTTGATACCCAGACTTGCAAACTGATACATGTATTCCTGTAGAGGCCAACTCTAAAAGCAAATAGCAAGCAAGTGAGAGCCAAAACATCCCTACGTTGGGGTAGGGTTTCCCTGTCCTATTTTGTCAGGAGCTAGGGTTTCACTACGCACGCAGCGGTTTCAAACAACCTACAATCGGGTAAGCAACCTGTCCTAGTTTGGAATAGTCAATATGGATTCCGATATGCACTAGGTCAAATGGTCAAAAAGGGTGCCCCGGTAAAAATTGGGATTTGTGTTCCCATCGTGGCAGAGTCCGCAACCGGTCAGCCTTATGGCACGATTTTCAAAGCAAGCCTCCGGCAAACCGCTCAGGAATAACATACGGCAAACACGGTGTCCTAGGCGCACCAATGCACATGCAATGCAAAGAAACACATAAGTGTAATCAAAACAAGATATCATGAGTTCGAGTCAAGTTCTTTAACTTCCCAGCAGAGTCGCCAGAAACTGTAGATGCACCCCTAGGGCCTCATGCTACAGTTCGGACTCAAATGTGTCACAGTTCTTAATCTAATCTCACAATGTGCGATGTGAGATTGATAAATCACCAAAGAGTCCAAATCGAACAAATCGTTTTGGAAAACTGATTTTTGTAAAGAAGTGCCAAACATGGACTGCTTTGCCAGATACAAAGTCGCCACCTAAATATTTTATTTGTGGGGAAATTTAGGAAACCTTGACTCGTGCCTAAGGCCACGTGTCCATCATCACCAAAGTTGCCTCGGCTCGGGAACTTGGGGTACGATTGGGAAAGGTCAGCTATGAGCACCCCCCCTCGCCCGATCAAAGATCGGCCACTACTAAACATGATATCTAGTTTTTAAAAACACATGTGTTCTTATTCCGGTTGATTAGCTAGAATTACTATGTGATGCGCACAGCAAAACAAGTATAGACTAGATCGCCTAATTTGGAACAAAGCATCGCATATCCGTTTGTTTGGAAAATAATTTGAAAGTAGGCTAAAATGCGGATTTCAATGAATTGTTCCAATTCAAGTAATCCAACCTTCACCCACAGGCATTCAGGCAGTAATATCACATAAGCAAATAGCCTCATGGCAAGCATGCTATCATGGCAACACTCACACTCATGCAAGATGCTAAAGCATAAACACTCACAGTGTACTCCGAGCCAAAACAAAGAACATGTTAGTAATCAATGTATGATCCAAGTCCATGTTAAGATGGCTAATGCAACACAGGCAAAATGCAACTAGAAATAGGCTCGGCTATTCTAAAATGGCATGTGAGATGCGACAATTCGATACATGTATTCAGCTTAGAATTGAAGTACAATGCAGTTAGTATGATGCGCTGAGCCCGATGCATGCAATGCAGATGAATGATGCAAACATGCATAGCATAAGGATGCTAATTGAAACAAGCCCTAGAACTAACCATCATAAGCGGTTAAGTAAAAGGGAGAAAGAAGTGGAGGTTGGAAGACATGCATCACACACACACACGCTTATTACACAATTGCGCCCTCTCGACGGAGGGATCGAAAGAATAATACAAATTACATAATTAACTAACCAAACAAGCTAATTAATTATTACACAACACTTAACTAATTAAACAAATTAATTAAGCTATGAACACAGTAAAGCAACCCCGGGTAGAGGGATGCATGCGTGCTCGGACGGCTTCGCTCTGAAATCCATCGCCATGTCACACGTTGCCTCTGTTTACACTGCTCTATACCTCTGAAAACTGTGCCAACTTCTGTGACACTTCTGAACCACCTTCTGGGTGCTGTGGGAGGCCATCGGCCAAGAGATGAGCCCACCGGCTAGGGAGAACTGGTCATCGACCACATGTGAGGCTCTCGGCCAACAATGCATAGCCGGTCGGCACTGAATATGGCCGACCGACCATCTCTTCCTGCAGAATCCTGTTTTTGCTGCAACAGAGGACGGACAGAGCATGGCAATGCATTTTCAAGGCAATGTTTGCACCACCACCCTCCTTATCATGTTTAAAACTCAAAGGAGTATGGTTCTCGACCCTCGGGCCACCAATCACGCATTTCAATGCATGATGGCCAAAGGAGCCAAGTGTGCATTTTAATGTCAAATGAAATGCACGCAAAACACATAGAGGACCCCAATCTCTATCATGGTTTATCAAGAGGCAAGGGATGTAAACATGCAAAGCTACCTAACAAAAGCATGCCAAATGCAATACCACCTGAACATGCAACAACATGTTATGGACTAAGTATGCAACAAGGCACAATTGAACTAGCATGCTATACATGCAATTTATCAAAGATGCAACAAGCATGCGACAACATGCAAGGCAAGCATGCGACAACATGCGGGGATGGACTTAAACCAAGTTGGACAGCCCTCAAATAGGCCCAAATCAGTGGCCAATATGCTAAGGGATAAGGGACAAAATCACATACAAACATGCACGGTAATTGGCCTAACACTTAAGCATCAAAGAGTAACTTTTGAGAATGTTTAAAAGGAATGAAAAACATGCAAATGTAACAACATTACATGCTCTGAAATGAGGCTAGGAGTGATGCCAAATCACATAAACAAATCATAATCATAGCATGCACAAGGCTTAAAGCCTAAAACTAGTGAAGGGACTTGAACCAAAGCTATACAAAACAGAGAGCATATGGCAGATACGACCCAAAACAGTCCTAGACCATGTCAACATGAGCCTAAAACGTGCAATGACCAAAGCCAAAATAAGCCAAATCAAAGGGGCAAAAACATGAGGCATGCAAGGCTACAAAAGTGGTGTTACACAACACCTATCAAAACCAAACATGGTATTGTGGGAGCCAAATAATGGCAAAATCAGAAGGTACAGAAGACTGATATTAATCAGCTGTATCCTACGAGAATGGGAAGCCGAATATAATATATGTGCCGAATAAGTGTAGATCGTTAGAGCTGAATAAGAGAAAGGACAAGGATTAAAAAGTAGGCCCTGGCCCCGAGGATCAAAAGGAACAGGTATAAATACAGGAACAATGGATTGAGAAAGGTTTGTAAGAATCACTTCACTTAACTTAGAAAACAAGCTATCTTGAGTGTCTGAACTGACTTGTCCGTCGGAGTGCTAATTCTGGCACCCCCGACCGGAGTGTTTGTATCTTTTCAGGTGACTAGTTGAGGATCACTAGCGTCTTCCAGGATCTGAAGAGTATTTCTAAACCACTTTTCCACAATTGGCGCCATCTGTGGGAATACTCAAATACATCCATGGCAGGCGTGACTGAAGATCCTCTGATAGCCACTGACGGGACCGCACAGAGAGATGACCTCACTCCAGCAGATGTGCTCGGAAAGGAAACCATTGCTGCAAGACGCACCTTGAACTTCGACTCACTAACAACTTCAGCGCAAGAGACAATGCAAGCGATCATGGAACAAGCAAAGCAGAATGAACAAAGGCTGGAGAACATGATCGCTGAAAATGAACGTCTTCGTCAAGATTTGGCCCTGGAAGTAGCAAAATCCAGAGAAGCTGTGCGCCAAGATCCCAAACGACCTCCAAGGACCGGTGGACAATGACCTCAAGCCCGACCAAAGGATACTGATAGCGACTCCAAGTCATTACCCACGGAGCTCAACAAGAAGGGACGATCCGAAACTTCCAGCTCCTCCGAAAAGAGTCTACATACAAGGAACAAGCGCAGAAGAAGCAGTTCAGACGAAGAGGACCAGCACGATCCTTTTGTCCGACGGATTGCAAGGGCGGCCCTGCCCAAGAAGTTCAAAGCTCCGTCATTCACTCTTTATGACGGAAAATTAGACCCCACTGATCATATCCGTCACTACAAGTAGGCCATGACATTGCATGCAGACAACGAAGCCCTTATGTGCTGAATATTCCCCAGCAGCCTGGGGCCATTAGCTGTTAGGTGGTATTACAAGCTGGAGCCGGCTTCGATCAAAAGCTTCCATCAACTACAGAAATCCTTCAAGTCCAGGTTCATCACCAACGAGGTACAGCCGAAACAGGCCGACTCTCTCTGGGCTATGTAGATCCAGTCAGGAGAAACGCTCAGAGCGTATTCGGCGCGCTATTGGGAGTGCTTCAACCTCGTCGACGACGCTTGCAACGACTCCATGGCCATCACCATCTTCAAAATGGGACTACATCCTGACAGTGCTCTTTGCAGTTCCCTGACCAGAAGACCCCCCAAAACAGTCTGGGCGTTGATGAAGAAAGTTGAAGAGTATTGCAAAGTGGAAGATGATGCCTTGAGAATAAAAGCCGGACAAATATCCAACAAAACGGCCCCCCCTGTAGACACCCCATTTTTGACCGTCCTCAAGACTTGGACGTCACCGTTTGAACACCCGGTGATCATCCATGTTTGTGTTCGTTTGGAGTTCCCGGAGGTCTCGGCTACGCGCCTTGCCTCAAGATCTCCGAACTCGACCGTTTTGTGTCTGGTTTTGCACCAAACACTTGTGTTTTGCCTTGGAGGGGCAGGGAATGCCTTGTGAGGCATCCCCACACATCACCGGCCATGGCTAGAGGCCACCGGTTGTTGTTTGTGTCCACCGGCAATGTATATTGCCGGCCGGCACTCTTTTTGGCCGACCGGCCATCAATTTTGTCAAAATGACAATTTTGGCCAGCCGACTACTGTTCATCTGCTTTTAGCAAATATTTTGTGCCAGCTGTGATAGCTGGCACCCACCCCATTCCCCTCCATACACGTGTATGGAGGGATTTCCCTCTTGAATGGCTTGTTTTGGAAGCCTTACAAGAGGGAATTGCCTATATAGGAGAGCTTCTTCTCTTGTGAGTAGGGTTAGACATGTGAGACATTTTTAGACAGCTTTTGTAAAGCTTGAGTTCTAGGGTTAGGGTTAGATACATATTCTATCTCTATAAGTGTGTGTTTTGTCCTACTTTTGCTCAAAAACACACACCAACACACCATCTCTTGGACTTGAGACCTTTGGAGGGTTGTTTTAGTGTTTTGGAGCTGGATTAAAGCCAAGGAAGGTTGTTGGAGCATTGCTTGTGAAGAAAGGCTTCAAGGGTAAGAAACTTCCCTTTTATTCCCCATTTTTGCATTGCTTTTCTACCTATCTTAGAACTGTTTTTGTGTTTAGTGTATAACATAAAAAAGTTATGTTTTTAGCCCTCTTGATTGTTTGTTAAGAGTATTTTGTGGTTTGGGTTTGTTTGACCTCTCCTAGGCCTTGTAAGGCTCCTTTTTGTGCTATTTTGTGCAAGTTTTGGGACTTTGGTGTTTGGGCCTCTTCACCACTGAAATCTTGATGGATTTCAGTGGTAAAGATGGTGCCTTAAAGTCTCAAAAAGGGGAGGGCCACCCCCTCTCCTTGTTGTCCTTGAAAAGGACCAATTTTGGCCTCTTAAGGGAGCATTATGTTTAAAGGTTTGTTGATCATGCCATGGCTATATTTTATGCTTATATTGTCATGATTTAACTTTGTATTAAGTTGGTTTTGGTACACCATGCATGCTTAGCATACCTACCATGTAATGCCTTGTTATTGCCTTAATATGCCTTAGGTTGTTAGCCTTTGTTCTAGCATGTTTTAGGTTTAATCTTGTGAAGGTTTTGTGCTTATTTTGCCATGTTTAAGGTCTGTCCATAATTGTTTGGGTCGATTTTGGCATGCTTGGTATAGCTCCTTTGTGTTTGAGCTTGTATGCTTCAAGTATGAGAATGTGTAGCATGTGTTGCTTGCATCATTTAAGTGGTTTGGCACCATTGGTAACATCATTTCAGTCCCTAAGACATGCTTGTATGCTTGCCTTGGTTGCCTCTTTGTTGCCTCTTGAGCATGTGTTATATGCTCCTTGAAAGTGCATTTGTGCATGCCTTCATATTTGAGCCACTTAGATGCCATCTAAGTAGTTCTTTGGCCTTGTTTTAACATGCTAAAAATCTGTTTTTAGTTGTTTAATGCATGCCATGGTTGTTATGCTAAGTGTGTTTCAAAGCTTCATTACCTTGCTTCAAGAATTTGGACTATTTGCACACTAGTATTTGTCTTGTTTAAGTTGGTTTGGCACCTCTTATGACATGATTTTCGGGGCTTATGTTGTATGCCATATGTCCATGTAGGCCTCTTTTGAATGTGTTTAAAAGTTGTCTTTATATGCTTAAGCGTTGGACCATAACATGTGCATGTGTGTATGTGTATTTAGCCCTCATATTTGAGCACTTTGGCCACTGTTTTGGGCCTAATTAGAGCTGTCTAATTCATGTTTAAGACCATCATTTGCTTGGTTGCATGCTTACCTTACATGTTTGTACATTGTCCATGTTCATGCTTGCATGCTTGCCCTCATGATCATGTTGCATATTAGCTAACATGCCTAGGATACATTGTACTTTGCATGCATACCTTGTCCCTTGATTTAGTGATAGGGATTGGGCCTTGGTTTGGTTGTTTGCATTGCATTTGAAATCAATGTGCACAACTTGGTTCTTTGGGCCATCATGCATGAAAATGCGTGATTGATGGTCCGAGAATCGAGGCACATGCCCCTTTGAGTCACAAACATGATAAGGGGCATGATTGGTGCATACATTGCTTGAATTGTATTGCCATGCAAGTTCTGCCCTCTACTGCTATCAATTGCAGGTTCTGCAGGCATTCTTTGCCGACCGGCAATATTTAATGCCGACCGGCAATATATTGGTGGCCGATAGCCTCATTTCCAGCCGATGGCCATATCTAGCAGCCGGTGGTAATTCTACGCAGCCGGTGGTGTCCCCCAATGTCCAGAGAGACATCCCTAAGGCTTTGGCAGTCTTTGGAGGGGCAGAGCAGGGAAAACAGAGGCAGACCATGAATGGCAGTGCAATTCCGAGCAAGACCGAGCATGCGTTGCATCAGGCTCTCCTCCCGAGGCGGTTTACTGTTTTGCCTAGTTTAGTTAGTTGTTAACTAATTAGGCAATTTGTAATTATTAATTAGCTTGCGTAGTTGGTTAATTTGTATTATTCTTTTGGTCCTTTCGGGCGAGGGCGAATCTGTAATAAGTGCGGGTGCGTGTGCGTGCATGTCTTCCAACCTCCACTTCTTTCTCCCTTTTACTTACCTGCTTTGATGGTTAGTATTAGGGCACGTTTAAATCAGCATATCTCATGCAATGCATGCGTGCATCCATGCGTTTGTCTTGCATGCACCGGGCTCGGTACATCATACAAACTGCATTGTATTTTCAATTCCAAATTGAATACGTGATAGTTGTAGCATTCCACATGCCACTTTAGGGTTTGCCGAGCCCATCCTAATCACATTCTGTATGTGTTGCATTAGCCACTTAACATGAACTAGGACATGCATGTTTGCTAATCAGTTTATTGTTTCGGCACGGAGTACGATGTAAGTATTTATGCTTTAGCATCTCGCATGTGTGTGAATGTTAACATGACAGCATGATTACCATGTGGCTAAGTGCTTATATGAGATAAACTGCCTGATTTCCTGTGGGAGAAGGTTGGATTGTTTGAGTTGGAAAAACTCGTTGAAATCCGTGTTTTAGCCTACTTGCGAGTAGCAAATTTCAAAGCATTTTCAAAACAAACGGATATGCAATGCTTGTTTCCAAATTAGGCAATCTAGACTACACTTATTTGCTGTGCGCATAACATAGTAAATCTAGGCTAATAACCGGAACAAGAACACATAATGTTTTCCAAATCGGATATCATGGTTAGTAGAGGCCGGTCTTCGGACCGGGCGAAAGGGGGTGCTCATAGCTGACCTTCCCCGATCGTACCCAAGCTCCCGAGCCAAGACAACTTTGGTGATGACGGACACGTGGCCTTTGGCACCGAGTCAGGGTTTCCTAAATTTCCCAAAATAAAATATTTAGGTGGCGACTCTGTATCTGGCAAAGCAGTCCATGTTTGGAACTTCTTTCAAAATCAGTTTTCTCAAAACGATTTGCCGGATTTGGACTCTTTGGTTCAGATTTAGAACCGTGACAAATTGAGTCCGAACTGTGGTAGACCCGCAAAAGGAACAGAACGGGGGGAGCCATCCTCCCGGGGCGTTCGGGGACGTCTACCCCCCTGAAATTGCTCAACCAATAAGTTTCGTGCCACCTCCGAGCCCTAAGCCACGGTAACATGCTAAACGAGACAAAAGGCGGGACTCTCGCCGATCAAGCGATCAATGCTCCCACCGGACGAATGAACAACTGCAAGTCGACAGCAGGCGCTCGAGGCGTGCCGACAAGAAGTACACAGAGTTGTTAGAACCAATCGCTGCAATAATGACCAAAGTCCAACACCTTCCATTCTTCAAATGGCTGTCAAAGATGGTGGGGCCACTCGACACGCGAAGAAGGGATAGGCGGTGCGAGTATCACAAAGATCACGGCCACGAAATTGAGAGTTGTTACGCACTATAGGATCACCTGGAAGAACTGGTGCAAGACGGCCGACTGCAACAGTACGTGAGAAAGGGAAAGCCAATCAAGGCACTAGCCTTGAGGCATGACTCACCTCCACTTGGCGTGATCCATATAATCTACAGCCTGCCTGCATCCCCAACCGTGCACACAATTCAATCACATCCAATCCCCCAAAAGAAACGTATTCCGACCGAATGGCCCAGAGAAGCTCCGACAATTACTTTCAATGACTCCGATCTTAGTGGCATAATAGCCTCCCACATCGATCCGTTGGTCATCAAATTACACGTAAATTGGTTCACCGTTGAACGCATTCTCATAGACCCAGGGAGTACTTCAGAGGTTATGTATTACAAAACTTTTATCAAACTCGGCTTCAACGAGTCAGATCTGTCTCCGGCGCCTCACCCATTGTTCGGCTTTAATACGAATCCTGAGTACCCGTTAGGGAAGATCATACTACCTGTTCGAGCAGGCTCCAGAACGGTCGAAGTAGAATTCCTGGTCGTAAAGCTCCCTTCACCATATAATGTCATCATGGGGCGAACCTAGTTACATATTATGAAGGCCGTTCCAAGCACTTATCATCAGCTTGTGCGCTTCCTGACAGCCCATGGCATTGAAGAAATCCGTGGCTCCCCGCAATCGGCACAAGCAGAGATTTTATGAAAACCCTATCATTGACTCGACCTGTGGGCTTTGATACTTGTATATATATCACTTCTGCAATGCAAACCATTTTTCTTCGTCACTCAATTCATTTCTCAAACCCCATCGTAGCGCTCGTCATGTCGATGATTCAAAGCCCCCCTTTGGTGCATGACACCTTAGGGCCGATTAAGCCTCCGGATTCGGAGCGCCCTTCGTGGATATCGCAATTGGCCACATTAACTCTCTTGATTCGGAGCCCCCTTTGGTGCATGACACCTGAGGGCCGATTAAGCCTCTGGATTCGGAGCGCCCTTCGTGGATATCATGATTGGCCACATTAAGTCTCCGGATTCGGAGCCCCCTTTGGTGCATGACACCTTAAGGCCGATTAAGTCTCCGGATTCGGAGCCCTCTTTGGTGTATGACACCTTAGGGTCGATTAAGCCTCCGAATTAGGAGCCCCCTTTGGTGCATGACACCTTAGGGCCGACTAAGACTCCGGATTTAGAGCGCCCTTCGTGGATATCACAATTGGCCACATTAAGTATCCGGATTCGGAGCCCCCTTTGGTGCATGATACCTTAGGGTCGATTAAGTCTCCGGATTCAGAGCCCCCTTTGGTGCATGACACCTTAGGGTCGATTAAGCCTCCGGATTCGGAGCCCCCTTTGGTGCATGACACCTTAGGGCCGACTAAGACTCCGGATTCGGAGCGCCGTTCGTAGATATCACGATTGGCCACATTAAGTCTCCGGATTCGAAGCGCCCTTTGGTGCATGAAACCTTAGGGCCGATTAAGCCTCCGGATTCGGGGCGCCCTTCGTGGATATCACGATTGGCCACATTAAGTCTCCGGATTCGGAGCCCCCTTTGGTGCATGACACCTTAGGGCCGATTAAGTCTCCGGATTCGGAGCCCCCTTTGGTGCATGACACCTTAGGGCCGATTAAGTCTCTGGATCCGGAGCCCCCGTTGGTGCATGACACCTTAGGGCCGAATAAGACTCCGGATTCGGATCGCCTTTCGTGGATATCACGATTGGCCACATTAAGTCCCCGGATTCGGAGCCCCCTTTGGTGCATGACACCTTAGGGCCGATTAAGACTCCGGATTCGGAGCGCCCTTCATGGATATCACGATTAGCCACATTAAGTCTCCGAATTCGGAGCCCCCTTTGGTGCATGACACCTTAGGGCCGATTAAGTCTCCGGATTCGAAGCCCCCTTTGGTGCATGACACCTTAGGGCCGAATAAGACTTGGATTCGGAGCGCCCTTCGTGGATATCACGATTGGCCACATTAAGTCTCTGGATTCGGAGCCCCCTTTGGTGCATGACACCTTAGGGCCGATTAAGACTCTAGATTCGGAGCGCCCTTCGTGGATATCACGATTGGCCACATTAAGTCTCGGATTCGGAGCCCCCTTTGGTGCATGACACTGTAATAACCCTGACCCTGATTAACGTTAATTGGGACTTAATTATGCCTAATGGTAATTAAGAGGAAATCTGAAATCGATTTGCATATGTATTGCATGATTTATGTGTTCTTATCTGTTCGGTGTTGAAATATCTGTTCATGTTTTAAACTTTAAATTGCGAATTGGAAGTCTCCGGATTCGGAGCCCCCTTTGGTGCATGACACTGTAATAACCCTGACCCTGATTAACGTTAATTGGGACTTAATTATGCCTAATGGTAATTAAGAGGAAATCTGAAATCGATTTGCATATGTATTGCATGATTTATGTGTTCTTATCTGTTCGGTGTTGAAATATCTGTTCATGTTTTAAACTTTAAATTGCGAATTGGAAGCCTTATCGGTACCCGATTTCGAAATTGATTAGTGTTTTAGACTTGTTAGATTTTATGTGATTTTATGGTAGGTTCAATTAAAATTCGGTTTGGAGCGATTAAACTCGATTAAAATAATGCCATTTATTTAGTTTGGGCCAAACACCACTTATAGGCTATTGTTTTACTCCACTAACTCACCCCTCTTGCATTTCATTTACATATTTGAGCCTCAACAAGAGAGAAAACGTGGAGAGAATTAGGGAGAGGAGAAAAATTGATTTCTACAAGGTTTAGCTTGGAAATTGGAGGAAGTGTAGACAACTTGGAAGAATTAAGCTCCTAGACTTGAAATTAAAGGTTTAAGGTAGGAATTCATCCTCTCATTCATGTAATTGAATTAGTTCTTGCATATTTCATGACCTATTGAAGATTAGAGTCTAGATTTTGCTTGGAATTGTTGAATTGGGTAGTATATCATGCATGCATGTTTACCCTCTTGCCATTTGGGTTTTTTTATCAAAACTTGACATGCATGCTCATATTTTTGTTCAAGCCCACGAATTCATCCAAATTCTAAGTTTAATTTTGCTTTGGATCATGTTTTGGAGCCTTGAAATAAAATTGAACTCATGCGTGTTGGTTTAAACCTTGTTCTTGATGATTTATGGAAATTGTGTTCAATTGACTCACTCTTGGCCCTTGATTTTCCAAATTGGCTTTTGAAACTTGATATACTATGAGTTTAAGGTGTTTTTCCAGAATTTGGGCCCAAGAGGTCAAGTTTTGAGCTTTAGAATGCTTGGTTTGAGCTTGGGAGGCAAATCTGGAAATTTCAGAATTTGGCTTCCTCGCTTGAGCGAAGGATTCGTCGCTCGAGCGACCATCGTTTGTTCAGAGCTCCGCTCGAGCGAAGAAATGATGGCTCGAGCGTAAATTTCAAGCTCTCAGAATCTTGGTGCGTGCAGGCGTACGCTCGAGCAAAGAGACCTACGCTCGAGCGAAGAGCTGTGTCTCACGCTCGAGCGAGCATCAAGCGGAAAAAATCAACAACCAGTACTTTTTCATCCTTGCAGATCGCTCGAGCGAAGGATTACTCGCTCGAGCGAACCCTTTGATTTTGCAAGCTCGCTCGAGTGAAGGAAGGCTCGCTCGAGCAAGACCCCTGTTTTCAGCAACTTTTGAAAAATGTTTTCAAGGCATTTTTGCATCCTCATTCCATCCTAGGCATTCCTAGGCCATGTTGAAGGCTCCATACTAAGGATAAGAGGTTAGGTACACACTTAGAATCATTGATGTGAGTTTTGTACAATTGGATTGCATGTTTCAAGTGTGTATCCGTGATGTGTTGTGTAGGTCGTGTGCCGCATTTTGCCTGACCGCTTGGCTCCGTCTATCTGTTTCGACGCCCACTGTGAGTAATAACTTAGTAAAGATATGTTCAACAGTACTTATTTTCTGTGTGGCAAAATGAGATCTGTTTTTTTGAAATGATATGTTAAGTACAATGAATGATTGTTCAATTTCTGACACGTATTCGTGACATCCTTAGTACCATGTGAGATTTACAGCCGTGACCCGGTAGCGGAGGTTCCTTGGTGGAACTAGGTTATTGGTAACCTTATGCTTATGCGTCCTGTTTGTGCACTATTGCCCGTACCGGAGGCCCGCCATGGGGGCTTAGCTGTCCAGTTACCCGGATCCGGAGGTTCCTTCGCGGGAACTAGAAGGTTATTCATAACCTTACGCATTGCGCGTCCTGTTTAGTTATGCTAATGGATGTATCACGTAAATGAAACTATGACTTATGATTTATGTCGGTACATGATCCGATTAAGTATGAATTTGATAAAACTGAAATATGATTTCTACGTGAACAAGTATGCTTTTGATGAAATATGAATTGATTTCCGAAATCTGTACGGACTCATTCATTGAAACCCCTTTACTCTGTTTATTATTCACTGGGCTTTCGCTCACACTTTACTATATATATGTAGGTGAGGCGGCACAGGACCCAGGTCAGAGTTGATGGCCTTCTGTTATGTTTTGGTCAGCCATCCATTGCGCCTCCCGAGGAGGTTCCGCTTGAAGCCTATCGCCTTGGCTGTTTTTGCACTTCACGCTAGTCTGTTGTATCAGTTTGTAACGTCGGATCTTGGGAATAGAGTTGTAAATACTTTGTACATATTTGGTGTATCTGACTAGCATGCTTATGTATATAAATAAAGTTTTGAAGTTCCTGTCCCATGTACGTCATCACAGCTCATTGGACCTAGTTATTTTGTATATTTGCTTCCGCAGCCCCTTACTATTTGTTAATCCCTTCAGAGGCCGTAGGTAATCCTCGGATTACTGGCCGGTTACGGTGCCAAACCTATAGGGGCGGGTTTGGGTCGTGACAGAGTGGTATCAGAGCACGAGTTATACCGCACACACAGGTCCTTATGAGCTTAGGATGTCCTAGTAAGAGTTAGGGGCATTCCATCTGCATGTGTGAGTGTGTGGTAATATAACTGAATACTAAAATTGAAAGTACATTTGATTAGATGAATTGAAGAAATGAATAAGATCATGCATATGCTTAATATCACTTGATTTCTGTATTGTAAGATGGAGAATGCAAGGGGAAGTGGTGAAAGTGAATCTTCAGAGGCTCGCATGGGCCGAATGGAACAGATGTTAGCAGCATTGACTGAGACCTTAACACAGCAGCAAAGACAGCAACCTTTACCTCCTCCGCTTCCACCGGTACAAGTTGAGGCAGATAACAATGACACAGAAATTCTTGAAAATGAAACCGCCAATGTTCTATGGTGGAATTGAACCTTTGAAAGTTGAGACGTGGTTGCTTGAAATGGAGAAATTGTATGAAGTGTTCCCTTGTTCTGAAACTCAGAAAGTCCTGTTAGCTACTTACACTTTGAAAGACGAAGCCCGTAGGTGGTGGTTGTTAATCCGAAACAACAATGGGAATATGACATGGGCACAGTTCAATGCCATTTTCTATGACAAGTATTTTGCCCAATGTTTCAGAGATCGAAAAGTGTCTGAATTCCAGGAACTCAAATAGGGAAGAATGGCAGTGGTGGAATACGAAGCTAAGTTTACTGAGTTAGCCCGATTTGCTCCACATATGGTGGACACAGAATACAAGAAAGCCCGAAAGTTTGAAGGGGGACTGAATCTTGATGTGTTTGATCGAGTAGGCGTCCTAAAATTGCCTACTTATGTGGAAGTCCTAGACAGAGCCTTAATGGCAGAGGCTACCCTAGCTGCCATGAAACAAAGCAAAGCGCCAGTACCTGCAACAAACGAATGGAGAGGAAAAAGATCCGGATTTGGTTTTAGGAAAGGTCGGTCTTTTAACAATAAAAAGCAAAACACAGGGACTTGGAGCAACTCAAGTCAAAGTAGTGAGCCTCCTCCAGTCTGTTCTGATTGTGGTAACAGGCACAGGGGTGTCTGCCGCCGCGCGTCCAATGTTTGTTTCCGATGTGGCCAGCCGGGTCATATGATGAGAGATTGTCCACTAAGATCTGAGACTACTAGCCATCCTGCAGCAAGTTCAGCGGGATCCGCTTCTGTGGCCAAAACCAATGCTAAAGCCAATGCAGGGAAAGAACCTTTGAAACAAGGCCGAGTGTTTGCCTTAGTGCCCGGGGACGTACCGAACACCTACACTGTGGTGTCAGGTACACTTTCTGTACGTTCTCAAAATGCATATGTATTGATAGATTCTGGTTCTACACATTCTTTTGTGTCCCATGCTTTTTCCCAAAAATTGACTAGGCCATTAGAACTTATGACATATGTGCTATCTGTATCTACGCCATCTAGGGACTTTATGACGTGCACTCATGTATATCCAGCATGTGATGTTAGGGTCAGTGATATGATGCTGTATGTGGACTTATTACCTTTGGACATTCATCATTTTGATTGTATTTTGGGGATGGATTGGTTGACTAAATACTGTGCTACCATTGATTGTGCAAACAAAACTGTTGTGTTTAGACCGCCGGGTATGCCTGAATTTACCTTTAGAGGGAATGGGGTAGTTCCTCCCCCATACTTAATTTTGGCTATGAAAGCTGTAAAACTGCTTTGGAAGGGATGTAGGGGTTATCTGTGTTGCATACTGACTACATCATCTGATAGTCCCACTGTAGAAACAATTCCTATTGTCTGTGACTTTCCTGATGTGTTTCCAACTGATTTACCGGGGGACTTAGTTGACAGAGAAATTGAATTTACTGTTGAGGTGTTTCCGGGGACACAACCTATTTCCAAGACTCCTTATAGAATGTCTATCTCTGAATTGAAAGAATTGAAGACCCAACTTCAGGAACTGTTAGACAAGAACTTTATCCGTCCGAGTACTTCACCTTGGGGTGCTCCAGTGTTATTTGTTAAAAAGAAGGATGGATCTTTGAGATTGTGTATAGATTACCGAGAATTGAATAAAGTAACCATCAAGAACAAATACCCCTTGCCTCGAATAGATGACTTGTTTGACCAACTTCAGGGTGCCCAAGTGTTTTCTAAAATTGACCTCAAGTATGGGTATCATCAGTTAAAGGTTAGAGCCGAAGACATAGAGAAAACTGCATTCCGGACTAGATATGGACATTATGAATTCCTAGTAATGCCGTTTGGGATGACCAATGCACCTGCTGCTTTCATGGATCTTATGAATAGGGTGTTTAAATCATATCTGGATGACTTCATTGTTGTATTTATTGATGATATTCTGATATATTCTAAAGACAGGAAAGAACATGAGAATCATCTGAGAACCGTCTTGCAGATTTTGAGAGAGAAGAAATTGTAAGCTAAATTGTCCAAGTGTGAATTCTGGCTTAACAGTGTGGCATTTTCGGGTCATGTTGCCAACAAGGATGGTGTGTCTGTGGACCCTCAGAAGATCGAAGCTATTGTGGATTGGCCTAGACCTACAAATGTGACAGAAGTTCGAAGTTTTCTGGGACTTGCAGGTTACTACCGGAGATTTGTGAAAGATTTTTCTAAGCTTGCCTTGCCATTAACTCAATTAACTCAGAAAAACATGCCATTTGACTGGAATGACCAAAGAGAGGTAGCTTTCCAAGAGTTGAAAACCAGGTTAGTGACTGCACCAATCTTAACCTTGCCTAATGGTACTGATGGGTTTCAAGTGTACAGTGATGCCTCTTATAAAGGCTTGGGGTGTGTACTAATGCAAAATGGAAAAGTGATTGCCTATGCTTCTAGACAACTTCGACCTCATGAAAAGAATTACCCAACGCATGACCTCGAATTGACAGCCGTGGTATTTGCTTTAAAGATCTGGCGTCATTACTTGTATGGGGTGACTTATGAGGTTTATACAGACCATAAAAGTTTGAAATATTTCTTCACCCAAAAAGAGTTGAATATGAGATAGAGACGTTGGTTGGAACTAATCAAAGATTATGACTTGCAAATTTTATATCATCCAGGGAAAGCTAATACTGTAGCAGATGCCTTGAGCCGGAAATCTGGTGCAACTGTATTGTGTTTGTTATCCAGACGAAAAGACCTGTTGATTGACCTAGAGCAAGATGGATTGTATTCTGCTATTTCTGCCCAACCTACTATCCTCGATGAGATCAAACAAAGACAATGTGAAGATGAACACTTGAAAAAGATTATAGAGGAATTTGATTCGAAGCCAAGGCCGGGGTTTGCGATTGAGAATGACGTGTTGAAATTTCAGAACCGTCTTTGTGTACCCGACTGTGATGATTTGAGAAAACGTGTTTTAACCGAAGCTCACAGTAGTAAATTCGCTATGCATCCGGGAAACACGAAGATGTACCACAACTTGATACAGAATTTTTGGTGGCCTGGAATGAAAAAGAGTATTGCAGACTTCGTAGCTAGATGCCTACATTGCCAACAGGTTAAAGCTGAACATCAACGACCTGCTGGATTGCTGCAACCACTCCCAATACCGGAATGGAAATGGGAGCATATCACCATGGACTTCATCGTGGGATTGCCTCGTTCTTCTCGAGGTATGGACTCTGTTTGGGTTATAGTTGACCGATTAACTAAGTCTGCACATTTTCTGCATGTTAAAACTATCTATAATGCTGATAAATTGGCCAACATCTATATGACTGAGATTGTGAGATTGCATGGAGTACCCGTATCTATTGTGTCTGACAGGGACTCAAAGTTCGTGTCAAGATTTTGGCAAAGTTTGCAATAGGCTTTGGGAACAGAATTGAGATTGAGCAGTGCTTATCACCCACAGACCGATGGCCAAACTGAAAGAACTAACCAAACTCTGGAGGATATGCTCAGAATGTGTGTGTTAGACTTCCAGGGGAATTGGGAGACATACTTGCCATTGGCCGAATTTGTATACAATAACAGCTACCACTCCAGCATTGAAATGGCGCCTTATGAGGCCTTGTATGGAAGAAAGTGTCGTTCTCCAATATGTTGGGATGAGGTAGGTGACAGACCTTTATTGGGGCCGGAACTCGTGCAAGAAACAACCGAGAAGGTAAAGCTGATACAGCAACGTCTGAAAACTGCACAGAGTAGACAGAAAAGCTATGCTAATGTTCGAAGAAGAGAAAGGGAGTATGAAGTGGGGGACCATGTATTCATCAAAGTGACCCCGATGAAGGGGCAAACTCGATTTGGTGTTAAAGCTAAATTGGCGCCAAGGTATATTGGACCTTATGAAGTTCTCGAAAAGATCAATCCGGTGTCATATCGAATAGCCTTACCTCCAGTGATGGAACATATGCACAATGTCTTTCATGTATCGATGCTTCGGGAATATCTGCGAGATCCACTCCATGTCATCGAACCGACGCATGTACTTTTGAAAGATGACTACACCTACGAAGAAAGGCCTATCCAGATTGTGAACCGCAGGATTAAGAGACTGAGGAACAAAGAAATACCGTTGGTGAAAGTTGATTGGCAGAACCACGGGGGAACCTATGCAACTTGGGAAACCGAGGAAGACATTAAAAAGAGATACCCGAAATTGTTTCCACTGGACCCCGTGTTGGTTTCAACTGAAGGTAATTTGAGTTTGGGGACCAAACTCCTTTAAGGGGGGAAGACTGTAATAACCCTGACCCTGATTAACGTTAATTGGGACTTAATTATGCCTAATGGTAATTAAGAGGAAATCTGAAATCGATTTGCATGTGTATTGCATGATTTATGTGTTCTTATCTATTCGGTGTTGAAATATCTGTTCATGTTTTAAACTTTAAATTGCGAATTGGAAGCCTTATCGGCACCCGATTTCGAAATTGATTAGTGTTTTAGACTAGTTAGATTTTATGTGATTTTATGGTAGATTCAATTAAAATTCGGTTTGGAGCGATTAAACTCGATTAAAATAATGCCATTTATTTAGTTTGGGCCAAACACCACTTATAGGCTATTGTTTTACTCCACTAACTCACCCCTCTTGCATTTCATTTACATATTTGAGCCTCAACAAGAGAGAAAACGTGGGAGAGAATTAGGGAGAGGAGAAAAATTGATTTCTACAAGGTTTAGCTTGGAAATTGGAGGAAGTGTAGACAACTTGGAAGAATTAAGCTCCTAGACTTGAAATTAAAGGTTTAAGGTAGGAATTCATCCTCTCATTCATGTAATTGAATTAGTTCTTGCATATTTCATGACCTATTGAAGATTAGAGTCTAGATTTTGCTTGGAATTGTTGAATTGGGTAGTATATCATGCATGCATGTTTACCCTCTTGCCATTTGGGTTTGTTTTTATCAAAACTTGACATGCATGCTCATATTTTTGTTCAAGCCCACGAATTCATCCAAATTCTAAGTTTAATTTTGCTTTGGATCATGTTTTGGAGCCTTGAAATAAAATTGAACTCATGCGTGTTGGTTTAAACCTTGTTCTTGATGATTTATGGAAATTGTGTTCAATTGACTCACTCTTGGCCCTTGATTTTCCAAATTGGCTTTTGAAACTTGATATACTATGAGTTTAAGGTGTTTTTCCAGAATTTGGGCCCAAGAGGTCGAGTTTTGAGCTTTAGAATGCTTGGTTTAAGCTTGGGAGGCAAATCTGGAAATTTCAGAATTTGGCTTCCTCGCTCGAGCGAAGGATTCCTCGCTCGAGTGACCATCGTTTGTTCAGAGCTCCGCTCGAGCGAAGAAATGGTGGCTCGAGCGTAAATTTCAAGCTCTCAGAATCTTGGTGCGCGCAGGCGTATGCTCGAGCGAAGAGCTGTGTCTCACGCTCGAGCGAGCATCAACTCCCGTCACCCGGAAGTCCTCCACGGTTTGCAATGCCTTGAGCCAACTGTGCCCAAGCCCATGACTTGCGCATTGACAAACTTCCCCTGATACCATTGACAATGTCAAGGCAAAGATCCAGGACAAGGAAGGATAAACCCAACGGTCGTTGCCTTTCCTTTCGGGGTGATCTGCTTCGACAACTTGAAGACTAATGCCAACTTTTGGACGCCCTACCTCCCATACGGATGGGTCCTTTGCCGCGCTCCATTGCAACACCAAGCTCGTCTGAACTCCGAGCCTCTCTAACTAACATCCCCACTTATCTCACCTCACATAATAAGTGATTGTTTATCTGCGCGAAGCGCCCACTCTTTTTATTTTCAATACTGGCAGCGATCT
This sequence comes from Camellia japonica, assembly GCA_030407325.1. Lineage (NCBI taxonomy): Eukaryota > Viridiplantae > Streptophyta > Magnoliopsida > Ericales > Theaceae > Camellia > Camellia japonica. The sequence continues at coordinate 23,206 of JAPPVO010004696.1, forward strand.
CGAGGCCCCAATCCCGAGGCGATTTCATTAACGCTAAACTCCATGAGACAAACGTCGGTTGACATTCGCCACAGCCTAGTTATCCAAACGACTTTTTGAAGCACATGCACTGGCCAAAAATCTAGGCCCTGTGCCAAGTCAAATTTACCGTAGCCACTCTACTCACTGGTTTTCGGCTTCTTCAAGTTACAATGGCCTCATTCAGGAATAAACGGCTATCACGTATGGGTCGACCCTACCTATAAACCGGCGTATCACTGGACACTTAACAGATACTCGGACTGATCAACGTTTATACATTCATTCAAACATGTATACAATAAAACAAAACACGTATATGCCGAATACGAACTACAACGAAATATTTATAATAGAACGTTTTTATTCAATCAAACAAATAATAAATTACATAGTTTTGAACGTGATCTACGTTTCAACCTTACAATAGGTATACTTATACGGCGTCACCCACATCCTCACTCTTCTCGACTTCAAAAGCGGAAAACGGAAAATGTTTACTATGGTAGAGTGGCGATGCCGAATCAATGCCCGACGCTCGAAGAGCTTCCGCGGCTTGAGATGCCTTGATCCAACCGTGCCTAAATCCACGATTTTCACATCGTCAAGTTTCTCCTTGGTCTTTTCGATTCCAACTTTTCGGCCTTCATGAAAACCTTTTTCATAGGACCTCCCCTTCGCGGTCTCCATTGCGAACATACTCGCCGTCTCATGATCGGCGAGCGCGGTACTGATGAGCCGACTAGTAACCCTTTCTTCCATGATTGGGTTTCCCTGCCCGGCGGGTTGTGCCTGAGCCGCCTTGGTCTTCCTTAACTCGTGCTCAGCCGCCTCTGCGCGAGCCTCCAAACTTCGAATACGTTCCTCCTCCTTCTCCATTTCTCGGCAGGTAGCGGGCGGCCGCATGTCGATTTCATAGGCAGTGTAAAGCCCCTTCACCGCCCCGTGAATGCCTTCGCGAAATACTTCGTAGTCCTGTCGACCTACCATCGATTGCTGAACCTCAGGAGGAAAAATTTGTCGAGCAAACTCGACCGCTACATTTGGGTCTCGAATGATCGAGTCCGCTTCTGTCATGGGTCTATTTCCCATAAATACCGCAAAGCTTAACGGGCACGGATTCGCGTCAGATCCCCTCTCGACTTGAGGTTGAGGAGATCTGCCCTGCAACTGCTTGTCCCGCCTGGGAGACCTGCTTCGACGTCGAGGAGACTGACGCCTCTCTTGATCCCTGGAACTCCTACTCCCTGTGTGCGAAGGGTCACCACCTCGATTCATGTCTCCACCCAGCTCAGCTAGCGTCCTCGCTTCCCCTCTGCTGTTAAAGAAGAGTCTGTTCAACATTCACACGATACCTTCAAAAGCTAGAGTCAGTTGTTTACTGTGCTAATAAAAGTTGTACCTTTAATCATTTATCCTTTACAGAGGCAGCACCCTCGAGGCAATCTCATTAATTGTGAAAACCTCAATCACCCGGCGCCGACTGGATCGACCCGCTTGGGGCAAGGACAGATTGATTTATCAATATATTCGGCTCAAGCGATCCAGCCGGCCCATGAATCGACTTCAAAACTCCTGAGTTCGTCTCATCTCTGGCGCCCGAATGATCATGCACCGCCTGGGGCAAGGGCAGATAGATTTATCAATATATTCGGCTCAAGTGCTCCAGCCGGCCCATGAATCGACTTCAAAACTCCTTAGTTCGTCTCATCCGGCGCTCGAATGATCATGCACCGCCTGGGGCAAAGAAAGATTAATCAATCTATTCGGATTAAGTGCCCCAGCCGGCCCATGAATCGACTTCAAAGCTCCTGAGTTCATCTCATCCGGCGCCCGAATGATCATGCACCGCTTGGGGCAAGGGCAGATAGATTTATCAATATATTCGGCTCAAGTGCTCCAGCCGGCCCATGAATCGACTTCAAAACTCCTGAGTTCGTCTCATCCGGCGCCCGAATGATCATGCACCGTGGGGCAAGGGCAGATAGATTTATCAATATATTCGGCTCAAGTGCTCCAGCCAGCCCATGAATCAACTTTAAAGCTCCTGAGTTCGTCTCATCCGGCGCCCGAATGATCATGCACCGCCTGGGGCAAGGGCAGATAGATTTATCAATATATTCGGCTCAAGTGCTCCAGCCGGCCCATGAATCGACTTCAAAACTCCTCAGTACGTCTCATCCGGTGCCTGAATGATCATGCACCGCATGGGGCAAGGGTAGATTAATCAATCTATTCGGATTAAGTGCCCTAGCTGGCCCATGAATCGACTTCAAAGCTCCTCAGTTCGTCTCATCTGGCGCCCGAATGATCATGCACCACCTGGGGCAAAGGCAGATAGATTTATCAATAGATTCGGCTCAAGTGCTCTAGCCGGCCCATGAATCGACTTCAAAACTCCTTAGTTCGTCTCATCCGGCGCCCGAATGATCATGCACCGCTGGGGTAATGGCAGATTAATCAATCTATTCGGATTAAGTGCCCCAGCCGGCCCATGAATCGACTTCAAAGCTCCTGAGTTCGTCTCATCCGGCGCCCGAATGATCATGCACTGCCTGGGGCAATGGCAGATAGATTTATCAATATATTCGGCTCAAGTGCTCCAGCCGGCCCATGAATCGACTTCAAAGCTCCTGAGTTCGTCTCATCCGGCACCCGAATGATCATGCACCGCCTGGGGCAAGGGCAGATAGATTTATCAATATATTCGGCTCAAGTGCTCCAGCGGCCCATGAATCGACTTCAAAGCTCCTGAGTTCGTCTCATCCGACGCCCGAATGATCATGCACCGCCTGGGGCAAGGGCAGATTAATCAATCTATTCGGATTAAGTGCCCTAGTCGGCCCATGAATCGGTTCACCAGCGTAATACCCACGAACTATTCGGCATACGAATGATAAGTCAATATTGCCAAGATATTCAATTGTAGAAAGCTCAACAGAGTAATCATTTTATCTAAAGTAGTGAAAGGCAAAAATTCTTCACCAACATAACATCACAAACTGCGCATAAGTAGTAGTGAAACGACAAGGTAATTTTCATTAATAAATTGAGCGCAGACAGTAACCAATTTATACATGAAAACTACTCGGAACCAACAAAAGTCCTTAAACAAAAAGATACATCAAAAGGGAAACATTTCATAAATTCGAATGACTCCCAGATCAATCCTCGGGGTTAGACTCAAGTGGCTCAATGTCCACCTGCTCATAAGGAATTGGCAAGGCCAATGTAACCCCAGCGGCATCAAGGGCCTTAAGCCACCCATGTTTGAATCCCGATTTCAAACTTAGGGACTTCATCTACGTATTCCTCGAAGGCGGCGCCTTTTCCTCTTCGAATGCAGCAGAAGCCTCAAATTCTGCCTTTTCCTTGGCACCTTTAACTTTGCTAACTCAGTCTCCACCTTGTTAAGCGCCTCCTTGGCTAGCCTAAGCGACTCTTTGCTCGCGTTCGCCCTATCTTCGGCCTCAGAACGGAGATGATCGGCAGTCCGAGCCCTTTCTACTTCAGCTTCGGCTCGCGCAGTCTCTATTGCGGCTCTCATCATCTCAAACTCGGCCCTGCTCTTTTGATCGCCCACTTCTAACTGTAAACGGTCAATCCTCTCAAGGGCATCGTGTAGGCGACGGCCTAAGTCGGCGATCTTGCCGACTGTCTGCAAAACGAGTTGGGATCGTTAGATGCCATAGGTAACCAAAATCAAAACAAGTCAAGTTCACCTACCAAAAGAGCCGACTACGCAGATAGGGCTACGGCCACCAAATCTGGCACGGCATGAAAGGATGCCTTATCAGCTGGTAGAGAGACTGAAGCCGCCAGGCTCAAGGCTACCGCTGGGTCGGTAATGATGGATGCGTCAGAGGAAGTCGGCATATCTCTGATCTTTGGCTGAACAATGAAAGGAACAAGCACGTCCGACTCTTCTAAGCGAGGCCTTTTGTCAGCATGACTATCTTCTGAACCGGCCCATCCCTTGGTGCTACGCTTCTTGCCCCACTCTTCCGGAATCAACCGTTCTTCAATGACCGGTTGTTCAACCTCTTTCACCGTTTCGGCCGCAACAATCTGAGCCAGCTCTTCAATAACGGGTTCGAAAGACTCAATCAAGGCAGGTCCAGAACGGGCGGCCTCGGCTTTTTTCCGGGCGGCCATTCGCTCGGCATTTTTCTTTCGAGCCATCTGCGTGAGGTTTTCCCCAGCCATACCTTCAAAAAAATTGCCGGGAGGTCTCCCAAACTTCCAAAAATATCTCCAGAAGAAAACTCCACCCGACTCGAAGTGGACGGCGAGGTAGGCTGACTAAGTCTGGCTGCCTCAAACGCCGAGTTTAGGGCCTCGTCAACCTCTTCGGCCTCCTCAGCGAACTCTCTGGCTGGTTCAGCGACTACCTCTACCACCGGCTCCACGTCTTGCCCCGAAACGAGACCAACTTGCCTAAGGCTCCTGAAGCTAGGGAAGATAAGAGCCGCAAGGTGTTGATCGTCGGATGGAATTGGAATGTTGTCAGCGGCCGAAAAAGTAGTATAAGTAGGCTCGTATCGAAGAAGTATATGGGCTGCTCTCCCTTGCTTCTGTACGTTTGGACGGCCGAAGTATCCGAGTGCAGTCGCAATCTGCGCAAGGATTGCGTCGTCAGTAGAAACCAGAATCTTCTTCAATTTACTGCCTGCAAAGGAAAAGTGTTAGACATGGAGAGAAGGCCAAGTGAAAGAAAAGTTCAATAAACGCAAGGAGACACACAGCAACCTGGTTCACCCCTCCGTCTGGGAATAGGGTCTAGGCGATCCTCGCCTTCGCCAAATTCCTAGTTCCCTCGGACATTGACCATTACGTCATCTACACGCTTACCAGAACTGGCAAGCATAGTTACCAAATGATGGTCAGTATCCTTGGCCCTAAGAAAGCACCGCCCAAGCCGACTGGAAGATTTGGCTAAAGCATAGCAGTGCCGAATGGCCGGAATGCCAAGATTGATCCTGAGGCACCGGTTCAACTCTACGATCCCCATTACGATTCGAAAAAAGTTCACGTTGGGCTGAGAAGGAATCAGACCCCAATGGCGCAGGACGGCCCTAAGGAATAGATGTAGGGAAAAACGAACCCCGCCCTCTGCAATGGATAGGAGAGGAAAGACGATTGAATTTTGATCCTCTCTCTCCATATCCAAGTATTGTCCATCACTAGAGATAGATGAACATCGTCGGGGATGGAAAAGTGTTGCCGAAATCCGGAAACACGACCCTCAGAAAGGAGGTCTTTCAAGTGTTTAGCCATTTTCGCGGGAAATCAAGGGTTCGCCAAAATTAAAATAACAAACAAAAGTAAGATTGCAAAGAAAAGAGAAGAAGACTTACGAGGAGCAAGGGGGACGAGGGTAGACGGAGAAGAGTTGCAGAAAATGCGAGTCAAAGAAGGGATACCCGCTGGCGGTCCAAGAGTCTCGAATACTCGACGAAATGTGCACTTGAAAGGACTGAAATTTCAAATCGCAATAAATGCGAGACGCACGAATGAGGCGGGAAAGTGTAATGATGACCGAAAAGGTGTGCGCATTCTGATATCTGTATTGGGGTACGCGAAGCTGCCTGACCTATTTTGACTTTTCCAATTCAAGACCAAACACGCCGATTAACTACCGTCAATGGGGAGTTCGGGGGGCAATTGTGGGAGCCGAATAATGGCAAAATCAGAAGGTGCGTACCTTAGAAGACTGATATTAAACGGCTGTATCCTACGAGAATGGGAAGCCAAATATAATATATGTGCCGAATAACTGTAGATCCTTAGAGCCGAATAAGAGAAAGGACAAGGATTAAAAAGTAGGCCCTGGCCCCAAGGATCAAAAGGAACATGTATAAATACAGGAACAATGGATTGAGAAAGGTATGTAAGAATCATTTCACTTAACTTAGAAAACAAGCTATCTTGAGTGTCTGAACTGACTTGTCCGTCGGAGTGCTAATTCCGGTACCCCTGACCAGAGTGTTTGTATCTTTTTAGGTGACTAGTTGAGGATCACTAGCGTCTCCCAGGATCTGAAGAGTATTTCCAAACCACTTCTCCACAGGTATGATTTAAGCAACCAAAATCAGAGTTATGGCATGTTAGAACAAGACCAAAAACACTTTGATATGGCAATCTAGAAGCCTAAACATGGAGGCATACACAATGGTCCATTCATGAGGCATAAAACATCAACTCTTTAAAACATTAAAGAAGTGACAAATGCAAGTATATGAGCACATTACATGGACTGAAATAACATTACAAGTGATGCCAAACCACTAAAATGATCCAAATGGAGCATGCTAATGACTTGAATACTTAAAGCTAACAAGCTAAAATGTATGGTAGCTATACAAAGCATGGCACACATGGTTGAAACAACTCAAATCGGAGCTCTAGCATGGTAAAACAAGACTAGAAGCT